>LZPO01087974.1:10174-43067 GCA_001675575.1 Neotoma lepida | reverse complement strand
CTAATTCTTCCTTTGGTTGCCAACTACATTGGCAGCAACATTGGGTCAATTTTTGTAGACTCTTAGTCAAGGTTATACTATAGAAAAAGCTGAAATGAGAATANATGGATCAAAAGAAGACCCGCACTGTCCACCTAGGTCCATTAGAATCTTCTTCCTCAGTCAGTGGTTTCAATATGCACATCTGCCATATTTGTTTCCTGGCATTCATTAAAATAGTCAGGGGAGGGAGCTGTTGGTTGCCCATCTCTTAAGGCTGAATTTTGTTTCTTTCTATTTTAAAATGTGTATTAGTTTCTTGAGAGCTTCCTACTTACCCCCAGGCCCTCTCACATCCATCCCCACATAAATTTCCNTGAGAACTTCCTACAATANATTTGATCACACTCACCCCAGCCCCTCTCAGATCCGTCCCCACCTTCCTACCCGTCGTCTTTGAATGTTGTTTCCTCAAAAGCTGAAAGACNGGAAGCCATTATTTCTTTTTGTCTTTCCTTCTTATTTTGTCAGAAATAGTGAATGAGCAAGTATAACCTTTGGAGAAAACCCATCAAGTGACATTTCTATGTTCAATGTTTTCCAAGTTTTTACTCCCATAAAATTTCCTTTAGAAATATACATTTCTTCCTCTGGCCATTTTTCTATGTCAGAAAAAAATTTATCATAATTACTATGGCATATTAATGCAATCAAGTTCACAGAAATGAGCCAGCTTATAGCCTATCTTGTACTCTGTTAGGTTACTTCATGTTTAACTAAAGGAAGAACAAGTTATGTTACAAAGAAGGGCTCCTACTTACTTCTAGTAGGAGGTTACTTTATTATCTGAGAATACATGTGCATAATGATCAGGAAAATTAATTCTTTTTTTCTGAGAATATAATACACATGTTTAAGAAATCAATATTCCTAGTCTCAGAGCATTAGGACTAAGGTGGCCTCTGAGGAGTGAAGAGTATGATTATTGAGGTTGTCTCTGGAGACCCTGCAATGTTCTCTGAGCCAGGACAACAACACAACCATAGCTGATCATGGGGATGATTTTGACTATCTGTATTTCTTCAAAGGTGCCAAAGAAATTTGAAAACTATGTGCAGAAAAGTAATAAGAAATGTTTGCAAATTTTCCTTCAGGTCATGTGTGTTAGTCTTTTGTTAGATTCTAGAANGGTTGTAACTTTGCTGAGAATTGCCACCATGTAGGGGGTGTGCAAATATATTTTACAAGTAGTTACTGAAGTTTACCCTGGAGCTGAGAAAGCATTTTGTTACAGAAGAGGTGGCCTCCCAATGAGGAACAAGGAAAATATTGCCTCGGAAAAGCAGTTGAAGAATGGAGTGAGGATGTTGGACACTTACTGCAAGCTAGGTAGGTGTGTACTCAGTTCAAATAACAGGTTCCCAGGAANGGCAAGTTCCCATGCAAGGATAGTTTAAGGCAAGTAGTCTTTACCTGTGAATTCCCTTTCTGACTCNTACCAATATCCACAATTCATCATGGATGTCCAGCTTCTATAGGCAAAAAAGTTATTTCCATATAGCCTGTGCATATCATCTTAGGATTCCTAATACATTAACACTGTGAAAAATCATTGGCCTATTACACCACTCAAGAAATAATGACAAGCTTTTAAAAATGTAGATGTTCAGTGTAAATGAAAATAATATATCAAATATTTTCAATACATGGGTCTATTCTGATGACGGTGAGTTGTGGAAGCAGATTCCTCTTGGGTTTTGAGATGGGACTGTTAATGTGGTGATTACATCTAAACAAGATATCAATTACATAGTGTCCTAACTCAATGTAAATCAATCTTTCTAACAAGAGAAGAACTCCTGGAGGGTAAAGGCACAGGGAAAAGACAGTGTGGGACATAGAGAGAAAATGCCAGCTGTGGTCAAGAACACATTTATTTGTTTGGTTTTGTTTTTCCATATTTTACTTTATTTATTTACTTATTTCTCTTTTATTGAAAATATTTTCTTTTTTCATACACTATATCCTGGTTATGGCTTCTCCTCTATCTACCCCTCCCAGAAGAACATTTTTAATGAGAAACCAATCCTTTGATCTCAGATTTCCAGCCCTCAGAATGCATAGAGAATAAAATTCTATTGTTTAATGCCCAGTCTCTGCAAGTCCAATTAAGGCTGACCCACCTGACTACAGAACACATGTTTAGGCTGGGAAGTTGCATTCTACTCTAAGTCTTTCAGTGGTAACTCTTCCTTTTTTCTCTTTCTTTATTTTTCTCTCATACAGTACATCCTAATTGAAACCTCCCTTTCCTCTCTACTCTTCCCAATACCCCACCACTACCTACCTCCCCTCTCCCCCAGATCCTCTGCTTCTTCATTTCCCCTCAGAAAAGAGCAAGACTCCCAGGCATATCAATTGGACATAGTCATAAGAAGATGCAATAAAGCTAGGCACAATCCCTCATATCAAGGCTGGACAAGGCAACCCAGTAGGAGAAAAGGGGCCCCAAGAGCAGGCAGAAGAGTCAGAGACACCCCCACTCTCTCTCTCACTGTTAAGAGTTCTACAAAAACCTCAAGCTAAATAATCACAACATATATGCAGAGGACCTAGGGCATACCCATGCAGTGATTGGCGCTTCAGTTTCTATAAGACTCTATGAGACCTGCTCAGTTGGAGCTTTCAATCAATACAAACAGATGGTAATATGGAGGAGATTCAGAAGGGGAAATGACAGGCAAAAGTTAGTTACTTCACACCAGCTTTGTATGGTATCCTGAAGCCAATGAGGAAAATTGGGCCCACGTGCATGCTGTTTGCAGCGAGATTGTCCAGCATCCTCTTGCTTGCTTCCTTCAGTTGTTCTTCTGAGATGTCTTCCATGCTCTCCAGGTCTGCATTTTACTTTCTGCATGGTTTTATTCCAGCCTTTCTTTTCCCATAAAGAATGTCAGGTTTGGACACAAGTCTATTATTTATTTATTTTTCTCAAATTTTTCTATTCATTGATTTTTCTTGGCTCTGTCCACTAAGTTCTGCCATATTACACCATTTATTTGTTTTATTTCTATGGTTTTATTTGGCTGTAGTCATCAGTTTAAATAACTGCATCTAATTAGAGATAATGTTTTCTGTTGAAAAGTCCATTTTGTGGTTTTGTTGGTTTGTGTTTCTTCAACAGGGTCTTACAATAATGCCTAGGCTGACTATCTTAGAGATTACATACAGNCATGTGCTATATTATACCTGGTTCTGGTGCAAAGTAGACTCTTAAAAGTATATGCTTTATAGTAGATGTTGGGAAAATATATTGTTGTTAGTTGCACAACATATCAATAGAATTAGGAAGACAATGTATTCTGACCAGATTGGTGATAAAATGAAGCAGTTGGAAGTTGCTAGTCTGCTGAAATCCTCAAGCATGTCCTTCATAATCATGGCTTTTACTGATTTTAGCATAAGATATGTAAGTAAAACTGTAGGCCATGAGATCTTGGTTTAATGTTGCTTTAATGATCCTAGATTCAAATAGTCACAAAGGAANTTTTGAAAAGGATTGATGTTTTGAAGTTAACAACCCATTTAGAGACCATGGATATATCTGCAAAATTTCAATGCATAAAATACTACAAAAAAAGAGGAAATGGCTTCTCATTGCAGTAAAAATAATTCTAAAACCAAAAGACTATTAATGAGTAATAATTAGATTAGTGAGTTAGTAGTGGGAAATTATTTACTGCTCAACTTTATTCTTTTATGTGAAACTTTCAGAAACAAAGTGGAATCCAACATTGNTGCAGCAAAAGGCACAGCAAGTATCTTGTCCCATGCTTTAAATTTGGCTTTTAGATGCCAAGAAATAGATGGAAAATGCAGAGTTATGAAGTAAATAATGTGCATTGGAGAATATTTGTTCAAGTGAATGGATGCGGAGGCTAGAACAAGCCAAGGCCAACATTGGTCTTAGCTAAAGATATGGTTCATTTCAGGAACCCTGCCATTTGCTTCAGTAATGGGCACACTTTTGTGTTAATGGTGCTATTCATTACACTTCCCAGCTGCAAGACAATTTACAAAGGTATCTTCAGGAGGAAATGATGGTATTCAACTCGCTTCCTAGCCTATGAATGTTATCTACTGTCCAGGTAAAAATCAATGTGTTTAAGNATTCTGTGGATAAAGGCATAGATTTAAGCTGTTATGGGGAAATTCAANCTAAATACTCAAAGTTCCTAGTGTTTTGATTAATTCTTTGGAGAAGTAAGCTTTCATTTGCTCTATTGCTTTGTTTGTGTTTGCTTTTCTAACAATAAAGAGTATAATAAAAAAGGAGTGCTAGCTTTTATAAGTGTTATTTCTTGCATGNGTGTCATGATGGGGGTTGTGGAGAAAGCCCAGGAGAAACATATTATCTTCAACATAGTGGCAATCAAGGCAGCCATAGCAGCAAAAATTAGTTTTGGAAGAGAACATTCCATTGTGCCTCTCAAGTTTCCTCATAATCCATGGTTATAGTCAAGCACATTTTCTTGTTTTAAACCATATTTATAAAGACTTCTGTGTGGAGATTGGCCATGGGCCATGGGGAGTCATTCTTTCAAGAAGGAAGAGTTGGATGCTCTGTGGTAGAATATCTTAGGATGGTGTGCAACTATTCCACACATATAACGTTAGGGTTCTTNTGAGGTCAGAGTGTCTCAACTATGATCTACCATGCCATGTCCACAAGTCCCTGGGGAAACTTTGGAGACATTGTGAACTGATAGNAACACGAAAATGACACTGCCCTTGTGTTGTGAGGAGTGTCTTCCTGGAGTATTATGTCTTTTGTCAGAATTAATCAAGATGAGGCATAGCTTTTAATTTGAAAAACACATGAGTAAAAATATTACATCATTTGTACTTCTTAATAAAGTTCTGAAAGCAGCAAAACTTTTGGAAATATTAGAGGAGAGCAGGTAAATAATAACACTGAAAAACATAGGCATATATTAGTCTACAAAACCTCCACTTTACTATTTTAAGGAGCAAAGTAATTTAAATTCTAAAAATTAGGCCCAGTACTACTGAGTGCCCAGACATACCTTGATATAGCTTAGAATATAACTCTCCTGTACTTTTTTATCTCTTGCTTTTATTTTAATATTCTTTTTTATTCACTCCTGTTTGTTGATAAACTCAGGCCTGANTTTAATCTAGGAATTTAGTCAATTGAAGAATCGGTTAGTAGTTGTACTGATCCTCCAGTTCCAAGACAAAATAAGAAAAAAGAAAAAAATATAGCAGTGATCAGAAATGAGAATAAATAATGCACAGTTGACCTAATGGAAAGTGGGAAGGGGGAGAGGGAAAGATTCTACGGGAATACAAGAAAAATATTAAAAGAAATAAAATCAGATGTACCAGTAAGAATAATAAAACAAATTAGAAAGCACATAGTTATTAAAATATATATAAAGTTTCTTCATGATTTTTTTATCTTTAATGTTTGAAAATTTTTTATAGATTTTTTAAATGATGTTTTTATTTATTTATTATTTTTAAATTCCATCCATATATACAGAACATTTCCCCCATGTCCACTGCCCTCTCTCTCCTGAGAGTTCNCCTGTGTCTCCTTTGTGCTCCCATCCAAAATAGGTGTAATCTTTTTTCTTTCTGTTTTAAAATTATTTTCCTATTTTTGAAATAATTAAATTACAATTACAGAATTCTCTCCTTTTCTATCCCCCAAGCCCTCTGTGTACCCTCTTGCTCACTCTTAAATTCATGGTCTCTAACATTTTTTTTAATTGTTGATATAAGCATATAAATGCAATCTATTGTCTATATAATGTTATCTGTATTATGAAAATGTCTCAGCATGGTTGTCCATATTTCTTTAAAAATTATTAATATTTTTGATGATTTTCATACCAATCTGATAAGTGTATGTGACAGACTCATGTTATTTCCATTTTCCCCAGATATTTATTNTTACATCACTTTCAGCTGTGCTAGGTATACATAGTGATGACTTTGGCCATAAAGTATCTTCAATATGAGTATATTAGCTTCCTTTGGCTAGAGAATTATTTCAGTGATGCTCTGACAAATATAATGTAGTAATTTAATTTTTTTAATTACTGAAAAATTTTAAATTGAAAATTTAATGAAACNGTATTATAAAATAGCAATCATGAAAATCTTCTTATACAGTCCTCTCATTGAGCTGCTTTCTTATTGCCTAAATTATATTTTACACTTGCTTTCTGTGGTACCCTCATCTAGACAGGTATCAATAGAGGTGGCAATCACCTAAGACAATGATAACATAATGTTACACAGGTTCAAACCAGCAAAGACCCTTTAAAGTTCATGAGAATACAGCTCCCGAAGCCCGGGATCTTTTATTCATGTCACCTTGTTTATAAACATCNAGCAGGGGAAAATGTGAAATGGAAGCAGAGAGGCAGTACCAGCCCTTCACAGATGCCAAAATGCTTAAACAACTTATTTCTCTAAACATCTTCCCAGCCCTAAGTTACAGAGAATATTTGATGCATTACTTTATCTTCTGTATAATATTTTTTGTTTTATTTTCTCATAATTAGAGGTTTATAGTACTTAAAGATTTGACAATGTAGTGGAGAANTTTCTTTTATTTGAGGATGAAAAAAATATAGTGGTATTTTGAGAGAAAGTGTTAGAGGAAGAAATGCTGTCTTAGGACTTCCAGATAACAAGAGAGAAAAATCAACTGCTCTAGACTTGTGGCAGTTCAGGCTAGAGTCACAATATGCATGCTAAATGATGNGATATCTTAACTTCAATGGGATGGATCATAAGATGGGAATGACAGGAAACTACTGCTATGCATAACGTTCAGGCACAAAGAACATGTGCTCCCTCCACACACGGGTGCATGACCCATGAACACACACACAGGCATACAACAAAGATTTCAGAAATACATAGCAGGGACACAACAAAAAAGTGAGGAAGAGGACAGGACAGTGTTCAACTATGCTAACTGTGTTCTACGTACTGGAAATAAATTTCTGTATTGGGAAGACTTGCCTTCCTTATCTTCCTAGGTAGAGCTTTCATTTTCAGGTAAGTGATGCTAAGTCAGTCACTCAGATTTTTTCTTGTTAAATATATCTATAGTTACTGGTAATGTTGGAATTTCTTGGGCTTTTATAAAAAAATACCAGAGACTGCATAACCCATGAAGACATTTATTCAGGTTATGGTTCTAAAGACTGAGAAGTCCAACACAAGAGTCTAGTTGTCTTATTATATCTTAACATCTCAGTGAGCATCATATAGTGAGCTAGAGCAAGGATGCTAGTTTATGATTTTCTTAGAACCTAAGTCTTCATATTTTGGCCCAATGCTCAGCTCTTAACATAATTATAAATATATAATACATCACCTTTAAAAGGACAGATTTGTTATAGCGTTTTGTTTCCTGGGGAGAAAGCTATAATACGCACCTGCACTTATGATGGGTTTGAAAGACTAGGGTGACCTTCAAAAGCCCAGTGGCAGACATCAACTGATCCAAACACTATGGAAGTTTTGGCAAGTGACGTTAGACTGCTGAATTGGGAAGCTGCCCTTTAGAGCTTTAGAGCACCAAGGCAGAGATCTTTTAGATGGGAGATTTTTGTAGAAAGATTATTTGAAAATCAACTTTGTGCATTTTCACATGTGAAGTTCAGGCTGTCACACTTCATGGTGTCATAAAAAATGAAGACTCTTGTAACCTGCTAATTTTCCTGAAACAGCAACAGCTATAATCTGATCAGTTTCCCCAGACTGTCGCCATTNGAACTGGACAGGGTTTATTCCTGTTAAGATGGTGACACACTGGGACAAGGGTGTGATTACTGTATCTAGCTATGGCAGGGTTGTAAACGTAGGCTTCCCAAACTGCATGAGTCAGACAGACTTCTCTACATCCATTTTCTGTGACTGATATCCTAGTGTGCTGGCGCCTGCCTTCATGTCCCTTGTTTTCTTCAGGAAGTATATCAACCAAAAGTTCCTTCAGCTACACTCAAGTGTACTTATCAATGTCTAACCCTTCTAGAGATACCACAACAGGATCTGTCACAGAGAAAGAAAGTGATGTCACCTCTCTAACTTAGGAGAACAAACACTCCAGTATTGGAGAAGACCTATTAATACTTAAAAAACAGAATAAAGATTGGATCGTTCCTTACTCGCTTCCTTACATATAGCAGGTGCCTTCTAAGCCTTTTAGACACACCATATAGTCTTCACTGATATCTAAACATGAACCAACAGGTCAGCTTGAGATATTAAGATGTTCAAATCAATTCGGTTTAGGTAGATGTACTTAGAGAATTATATGGTAACTTGTCAACACAGTTACTGGGGCTCGTTGAAGACAATACGAGAAATGTCATTTGAACTATCGATGAAAACACATCAAGTGCGAGTAAATAAGAAACTACAAATTAATTATCAGGAGATTTGTTCCTTTCAGTAAATTCATTTCCTCTAAAAGGAGTTACATAATGACTCAATTACAGTTCACAACATGGTTGGGTTATTTTAGCTTTCAGCTGAGACCCACATTAGCAAGCTGTTTACAATCTTAACCATTCTTACATATTTTTAGGAAGGGCAGAAAAAATTGTCAGTGATGATAAGTAGAACAAATATTACTTAAAATTTAAAACCTCTGTACTTTAAAGNAATTTTCATAAAATTCTTCTTAAATATTTTAACCTAAAACAATTAATTTATAAAATGGGCATTCCAATCTTTATTTTTTAAATTTTTTTATTTTTTATTTTTTTGGGTTTTTGAGACAGAGTTTCTCTGTGTAGCTTTGGCGTCTTTCCTGGAACTCACTCGGTAGTCCAGGCTGGCCTCGAACTTACAGAGATCAGCCTGCCTCTGCCTCCTGAGTGCTGGGATTAAAGGCGTGTGCCACCACTGCCCGACATTCCAATCTTTAATCCAAATAAAAAACAAGAAAGGCTGTTAGAGAAGTGGTTAGTGTAAATAAAAAAGCTGGGTTGTCACTGGTTTTTATGGGAAAAAACTAGATATGATCAAAAACAACAGTGTGCAAAAAAGAGAAGAAGGAGCATTGCAAATAATGGGTTGAGCAATATGTCTTCACTGCTCAAGAAAATGCTAGAGACAACTATTAATCAGATAATAAATAACTGCATTCACATCTTAAAAATAAACTCTGAAATGATCAGTGAACCACCATGTGTTCCAGAGGAATGAGCTTCTTTATGAAAATTCACTTGCTTTAAACTATGAAATCTTATGTATTTGTAAAAGTTATTTTATTCATTTANTTGTGCATGTTGTGCCATGATACATGTGTGGAAACCAGGGGCAACCTGCAGTAGTTGACTCTGTCATTCCATTATTTGTGTTCTGGGGTTTGAACTCAACTCTTCAGGTTTAGCAGCAAGCACCTTTATCTTCTGAACCATCTCACTAACCCAAATACAAAATTTTAAACTAGAAGAACTTACTAAAAAACATAGTCTTAGATACGGTAATGACTTAGAGACACAACATCAAAGACACGTTCCACATACAACTGGAGAGGCTAGAATTCATCATACTAAAATCTCCTACCCTATAAAAATCAGTACTGATAAAATGAGAAGAGAAGTAACAGATATGGAGAAAATATTTGTGAAAGATTTGGTAGATGAAAAACTTTCAGATGATAANTAAAGGACCCTTCAAATTCAAGAAAAAAAAATCCACGAACTTTATACTTAAAAATAACTCACAGTGGAACACCGAATGCTTTAATGATGCACACTCTCATCACTTCAGTTCAGCCAAGTTCAACTAGTCCTAGCTAGGGGAAAAGTCATAAAATGAAATAAAATTTNCAAAAGAAAACACAAAATTAAAACTATTCCTATTTTCAGATATCACTGTGTATAAAACTCACCATAAATCCTCGCATCAACAAGTAAGNCTAGAATATGAGATAAACACACAAAAATCAATGACATTTTTATAGACATCACTTACAATTGGAAATCAAGGTTGTTTAAATCCATAGATAGGAGAATTTNAATAAAAAATTTCAGTAAAACCATTTTTGTACAATCCAGTTCTAAAATGTATATGGAAAGACAAAATAAATTGAATCCTTGAAATTTTATTAAAAGTAAGGTGAGAGTGGAAGGGTGTTATGCTATCTTATTTCATAACTATAAATCTATAACAATAGGCCAGGCTGGTATTGGTGAGAAGATAGACAAATAGATCAATGGAACACAATGGCTTGTCCAGAAATAGACTACACATGTATGACTATTTGATTTTGACAAAAGTGCGAAAAGAACTCAATGGAGAAAAGATAGCCTTTCAACAAATGGTTTTAGATCATAGATCAAAATTTGAAATATTTTAAAGAATACATATGAGAATAAAACTTTGTGACCGAAGGTTAGGAAGAACTTTAAAAATGATACCTGCAGTAGGATCTGCAACCAAGAAAAAAAATGATAAATTGTATTTTATCAAAACTTTAAAAAGTCATCTGCCAAAAAATAAGTGTTGAGATAATCAAAGAGANAGGAGAGAGGAGCCCAAGGCTGAGGAAAAGCATTTGACATTATGTACCCAGGACTGGATTGGTGTCTCAAACATATAAGGAGTATTTTCAGTTAAACATTAGGAAACACAACAGCAAGCCTATGATGCTGGCAACAGCATTAAACAGATAATTCACCAAAGGGAGTATTTGGATAATGTAGACTGAAGTTTCTCAGTCCCATCCAGTCCCTCCCAGGCAGCAGCCATTTTTATAAAATAATCACTCAGAGGCTTAATATTAATTACAAACTGTTTANTCTATGGCTCAGGCTTATTACTAGCTAGCCACTGCATCTTAAATTAACACATAATTCTTATCTATGTTTAGCCATGTGGCTTAGTACCTTTTGTCAGTCTGACACTCTCATCTTACTTCTTCTGTATCTGGCTGGTGACTCCTGACTCTGCCCTTCCTCTTCCCAGAATTCTCCTAGTTTGGTAGTCCTGCCTACACTTCTTGCCTGGCTACTGGTCAATCAGTGTTTTATTAAACCAATTTGAATAACAAATCTTTACAGTGTACAAGAGTATTATCCCATGGCAGGATAATAACCATATTAAAAGATGTTCTACATTGTTATTCATGAAAAAAATGCAAGNTAAAATAATAAAGTACCTACATACACACCCACACACCCATTAGAGTGCTTTGAACAAACACAGGTACACCTTGGAGATCATATGGGTGTGGTTTCAGATCACAATAAGAAAGTAAATAGGGCCAGACAATGATCAAGCATGTTTTTAGTAGCCCAGTGCTTATATAAAAGTTTTGGTTACACTGTATCATGTGGAGCAGCTACCCACCAATCTCACAGTTCNCCAGAGTTTTCTTGAGTGAGAGTAGCAGGATATATTAGTTAGAAGGATTTAGAGTGTGGAGATAAACATAGAAAATACCGGATAGCCTCGAGAGGGCCTGGAACCTATTCCAATGGTCCCCGACTGTCTCTGCCCTAGGGTATTTATAGGAATGCCAAGCAGTGGAGCAAAANACCTCCCCCCAGCACAGCCAAGTGCAGACCATCTCAGACACCTGCACACAGGCCCATGGTCCAATCATCATCTCTATGCAGATCTGCTGGGTAGGAACCTGCCACTAGGAACCTGAAAATGGGCTCCCACAGTATCAGTAGTCTATTATGTGTGCAATATNATTATGCCAAAAATTATATTCTTTCTTGGAATAGATATATTCCATNCATAAACATGCACATGTGCTGCATGTGTGTGTGTGTGCCTGTGCATGCGGAGACCCAAGATGAATGTTGGGTATCTTTCTGATCACTCAGTACCTTACATATTAAAGCATGCTCTCTTATTGAAGCCAGATCTGGAACTCCAAGAGTTGAAGCCAACTTGCAACTCTCTCTCTACTGGGATTATAGGTAGGCTTTCACGTCTCCCTGATTTTTATGTCTGTTTTAGGAGATCCAAACTCGAGGCCTCATGTTTAGTACTTCATCGCTGGGCGTTTTCTTACCCCCCAAATGCAAATACCTAATGTTAAAATACTTATTGACAAAAATATTATCTGAGACTTTAGTGATTCTTACCAGGAATAGATTTCATCTCAAGAAAGTACTTATTTTCTTTGCTCTTCTGTAAGACTCAATATCTCATCAGCTAATTCTATATAAATCATAATACTTTATTGACATTGGGAGTATGCATTTCTAATTCTAGTTCTTTTGATTTCTTCATCACATCCATTCACTTCTCTAGATACAAAAGTCCTACATGATTTCTTCTAAACAAAACTGTTTCATTTGTGTGGAAAAATATGTTCAGCATAGCCACCTTCCTCAATGATCTTCGTTCACTGTTAGGGATAACTTTAACNTGCTATAGATTATACAGCAACACTTGCTGCTTGGTNTTGTCCTTTGATATTATAGCCATGTCCTTTGTCATTAAAGCTATGAGCCAACCTCTGCCAGCCTCAAACTTCTTCAGATTCCCCAGTTTTCTCATATGTGTTGAAGACAGGTTTTTTCTCTTTTGATTAGCCTTTACCTTAAGGAACTGTGGTTGATTTGATCTTCTGTTCTGGTGTGATGGTTAGCTGTCAAGTTAATGGAAATGTGATGTCTAGGATATAAGTAAAGCACACCTGTGAGTGTGTCTTATGAGCGCATTTGCAGAGACAATGAGATCATTAGGGTTCTGAACTAGTAAATGACTTAATGCCTTAAAGGGCTCATGACATGATGGAATTTTCATGACAAGGTAAAAGGTCCCTTGGAGCATGTGTTTGGGGTCTAAATCTTNTCATTGCTTTTTCTTATTTCCCTCTCTCTGCTTCTTGGCTGTCATCATGAGAACTGGCAGTACTGTATTTAATTCCTTCAAACAGAACTGTTTTTCAGACTGGTTATTTTGCATTTATGTCAGCATTGTATAGAGCTGTCAGTGTTTCCTCAGTTCTTGCCTGCTCTTATATTTTTAGCGGGAGTTCAAGGCTACCCCCACATACCTAGTGTGGGATACAGGCAACCATGTCTCAAAATTAAAATAAACTATAAAAATAAAATAAGATAAATTGAAAGGATGTAACCCCAGGCAATAACCTGAAAACAAAGAGAAATGGTAAACACTAGAAAAATTGATATTTTGATAATAATAAAAAAAAGACCAGCAATGTCACCAGATGCAAGATTAATATATAAAAGTCAATTCTCTGGATTATAGTCACTAATACTCTGTTAATACCACACCTTCTGACTGTTTCCCACCCCAGAGAACCCACTCTTCACATCAGAAGATTTGGGGGCTCACCTGGGCCTCTCTATTTTTACTCTTTTTGCCACTTTGATGAATTATTTAGACTCTAAAGCCTACCAAAGATTCACAAATACAAGATTTNCCTTCCCACCAAGTTTTTTTGAAATTCTATCTTGACACAGTTCTTACATATTTGTTTTCAGATGGCTAGGATAAGCCCCACCACCTACTATTCCCATGTTGTGACCTCTACTGAGTTTTTAACATTTACCAACTTGATTTACATGCTGTTCTAATCACTCAGATCTACCAGCAANTACCCAACCATGTACAGCTGATGACCAACTTTCAGCCCAATCCTCTCTTATAATATCTTAGATGTAGTGCATGGGAAATCCTGAGACACAGACGATATTCACTCTCTTTGTTCCTCTATTCAACAAGCTTACTTTGAAGAGCAGAAGCTACAGAAAGCACCAGAGCATCCTTCCGTGTGAGGAGTACTCCTTAATAAAGCACTTTTGCTCTCACAGACTCCAAGCTCTAGAACTCAGCTGCGAGATATTTGCATNATGGTAGAAGCTGGCTATGAAACAGAGAACTTTAAATCTCTTCTCCTGAAAACTGAATTCATTACAATGAAGTGGTGAGCCACTAAGCCTATAAGGGCACTTAAATCAATGTACTATGTGGTGAAAACCAATTATAAGGAACCTAGTAGATATTTCAGTAACATGATAAACCTTCATATCGATTATTTCTGAAGAAGATTGAAGAGATAGACAACTAACAAAACTTCTTCTGTGATCAAAATAACCTCAAGCATATAGCCTGTGTACTGTCATTGTAAAGTAGTCTAAATTTAATTAGATCACTCTTTTCAGTAATTTTCACCTGATCATTGTTAAAAAACAAAACAGCCATCAAGAAAGCAGTAAAGAGANCCAAGCATTTAGGTACATCAGAAACAAAGCCAGCCCCCAAAAGCACATTGCCATCTGACAGATTCCATTGGGTAACTAATAGGAGAATGGAAAACATACAGAGCCTCTGCAACCCACACAGAGGCTGTGAACTAGTTACACAGCCTTGGGGAGAGAGCCCTCACACCTTATTGGCACATCTCATGCACTACATTTGGAGCCACTCATGAATTCCCAATATGCCACCACATGCACCTGTGTCTGCTTTGTGACCCATCTCCTCACTACTCATGGGGCCCTTGTGCACCTCTCATGCATTGCTTCATAAACCCCACTGCCTGGATGAGAGAATTTTAGTGAGAGAGCCAAGTGTGAGCAACTCTAGACTTCTCTGATTTCAAGAGAGCAAAGGCTATGCCATGCCCATAGAAAAATACCCCACAACATCAGTTCAAAGGCAAGGAAGAAGNTTGGAAGAGTTGGGTATTTGTGTGTCATTAACTGAATCCAAGCCTTTTTGTAATGGATCACACAAAAATGAAATAAAATAGAGAAAGGAAATGAATATAAATTAAAATACTAATTGATGAGAAACAAGAAATATGGGATCCACTGCATTTCAGCAACATTTGCACAGAAGTTGTTCTCTGTGACAGGTAGGCAGGTTCCACCGAGAAGTATTGATGTATTGCCTCATTGCTAAGATACCATGGCTCTTTAATTAGTAAATGGATGGAGGGGAACCTTGAATCCTTGGCTACCCCCATCTGGAACCACCGTTCCTGAGCTGGGGTTGGAGGCAACAGCTGGGCCAACATTTCCACAAAAGCTGACACACTCTGACTACCAAGCTTTATTAGGCTTTCTCAGTTAAATGTCCTGCATTTGTTCTCTGTCCTTGGGAACATTTCCAGGGACTTCAAAAGCTTACTTTCCTTGTTTTGTGAGGATATCAGTAGCTGTTTGTTTGGGAAAAGTTGAAGATCAAGAGAAAGAAGGCCATGTTTCAAGATATGCTCTTTCTCTTCCTCCACTCTGATGTTGCTCCAATGTGCAGAAAACGAAAATTCAAATTTTATTAATGTGAGCAAACTTTTCCAAAATCTTTCCTTCACTATATTAAAACTGGCACTTATGGTAGGGAATAAAATCCAATTCATTATCCTCAGANCTTAAGTCTAATTCTATGAAAATCCTGCATGGTGCATAAATTCTGCGTGAATAATTTTATGCCTCTTTCACTTTGACCTTTGGCTAAATTAAACAAAGCAATCATAAGATTTACAAATGAGAAACGTAAGAACTATAGAATGATTAAAAATTAAAATACATAACATAACCTTTCATAATAAAAATGGATGTTTTACTAATTTCATCTCAAAAGCATATTGATCAAATGCATGTTATAACTAAGAAATATAAGGGAATCTAATTAATATGGACCTGAATGAAGATATTCATAACAATGAACCCCAAGATCATACATGTTAATGCATTGTAGGGAAATTTTCACTACATTTTGTAATTGTGTCTCATTGTTAGCAAACATTTGAAATGGTATTTTTCTCAGTTGTTTATATAGATATTATGATTTGCCATTTGAAGTATTCTTCATTGTTTTCTTCTGTGCAGATAAATTCAAAATAACTTTTGCATACTTTGCTTTGTTCATCATCAGGCTCTGGATTACTGATGCTAATAGAGTTTGCACGTTGTCAGAGTGTGCATGTTGTCAAGGACAAACATGAATGCTCACAGTAAACAGATGTGCACTGACAGTCGTGTGTAACTAAACCAGCACAACTTCTAAATGTGCTTTTCTCTTCTGTTGCCTCTTTAAAGTGGCTTAGTGTGGGACTGGATCACAGGAAGGACTTAGTATTTCTTGAAACACATATTAAGTATATACTCCATAACTTATAAAGTGTCTCTCAATTTTTGGGGGGTATTATGTGTATATGACATATGTTTTGGGGTATGCCTAACCCATGGCACATGTGTGGAGGTCAGAGGATAACTTGGTGGAGTCAGTCCTCTCTTTCCAACTTTATATGGGCTGCAGGGATTGAACTCAGGGCTTCAGGCNCCCTGGCAAGNGCTTGTACCTGCTGAACATCTTCCTGGCATAGCCCCAAATTTTGACTTATTTTATTGTATGATATAATCTATATCACTTGTAAAGAAATGCAGCACCATTGACAGAAACATTATTAATATAATATATGTTAAATAAATATAATATAGATCAATACATACTTACAGTTATATGTGTGAGTATCTGATATTTCTCAGTGTGATGTCCAAACACAGCAGTGTTCATGTCAGCAGAAGTAATAGCTATCATCATGCATCATCAACTGTGGAGGCATGTGGAAATAGAAGAGCAGAAGGGGAGAGTAGGCCCATTATAAAGGTTTTGAACTATGAAAAACAAGAGATTTATAATATATTTAAGTNTAATTAGATATTAATATAATTATAAACATAAAATCAACAGAAAGCATATTTCATTAGTTATGATGAGATATAATACACTAGATATAATAAAATAGAAATTATACAATCTTACATAATGAAAAAATAAAATTCAGGACACAACACCATCTTCTGCACTCCATACAGCAATTGGAATCATTCAATCACATCAAATATAGTTGTCTGCACTGGGTCCACATAATATCAGCCTATAAAAAAAATCAGTCAAGTGAAGAGGAGGGGCTCTACAGCCTCATGATTTACCTCTGAGTAATTGGCTGTGCACTGATTCTGGAAAAGTAATAGTCCTATCTTTAGTAAGTTGCATACGTTCTGCTAAGTCCATCAGTCTTNAATGGATAGCTCCAAACCCATGGTCACGTAGATAACCTTGGCAAAGCTTTTTGGGTTACAAAACAAAATGAGTAGACATACATGAGNTTTGTGGATAGTGGGGGAAGGCAGACAAGGGAGTCAGTGAGGTAGGCAGCCAGAGTAGTCAGTATACAAAGCATACATATGAAAAATAAAAAAAAAATACTGAAACTTTAAAATAACAAACCATGATAGAACATGAATAGACATGTTTATATTATATTTTTACTTTTTGACTAGTATTTCAAAATAGATATATAATATTTTGTCTTATAAATGTATCACTAACAATTTTGCTATGCTTTTTAAGACAATTCTAGTTTTTGTTTTACAATAAATAGTGCTAAAATAATAATTGTGCATCTATTATCATTTATCTCTCAGTGAAGGGGCCTTAAACTGACTCCTTTTTATCACTCTTGAACAAAATTGTCAAATTCTTATAGTTGNAGATAAATTTAGATACTGTTGTTTAGTTCTAAGAAATATTTAAACCAGAAACTTAACATGTAAGAATACTGAGATTTAGAAAATTGTCGCCGTATTATCTAGACTGTGTATGTGTGCATGTGTGTGTGCACCTGTGTCTGTCCCTGTTGTGTGTGTTCATATGCATTAATTCAAGAAGTCAACGAGTGAACTACGGAAATGAACAGAGAGCTCTTCAAAGATGAAGTACAGATTGTCAATAAGCATTTGGGAAACGTTTAACATCTTTAGTGTGCTGGTTGGTTTCTGTCAACTTGACACAAACTTAAACACATCTGTGTAGACGGAATCTGAATTTGAGGAAATGTCTCTGTAAGATTGGCCAGTAGGCAAGTCTGTTGGGGGTACTTTCTTGATTAATGATTGATGTGGGAGGGTCCAGCCCNTTTTAGGCAGTGTCACCCCGGGCAGGTGGTCCAGAATGGTAAAAGGAAACAGAGTAAGCAGTGATCTTCCATGGCTTCTGCTTCAGTTCCTACTTCCATGTTTCTGCTTTGAGATCTTCCCCTTTATGATGGATTGTGACTAGAACATGTAAGCTGAAGTAAACCTTTTCCTCCCCAAGTTGCTTGTGGTCATGTTGTTTTATCAAAGTAATAAGAACCCTAACCAACACATATAAATAGTTGTAAATTAAAACTACATTAAGATTCCATCTCAGCTCAGTCAGAATAACTACCATTGAGCAAACAAACAACATGGAATACTAGTGAGAATGTGCGGCAATGATAAAACATACAGAATGCTGGTGTATAAGGAATGTGCATGATCCAGTAACAATAAAAATTAACATGATATTTCCTCAAAAGAATAAAAAAACTTAAAATGGTAACTACAATATGACCTCAGTAAGCATTCCAGGACATATACCTGGATGGTTATAAGTCAACATATGCCATAGAGATACCTGCAGATCTGTGTTTAGTGTAGTACTATATACAATAGCTAAGTTACAGACTCATAAATCCATCAATTAATGAGTATATAATGAGAATGTGGTGCACAAAGACCATGAGTTTTATTTAGACATAAGTAGAATGACTGATACCATTTTCTGTATTCTTAATTATAATATAATGTTACATTATAATATTATGTATAATATTATAGGGGGACATGAAAGCAGAAGGGAGATGAGGTGACAGGAAACTGGAAGTGGAGTGACTAAATAGATACAATAGAAATGAATATGGTGAAAGCACATGATACACTCACAACTGTTTATATGAAACATTACACTACACACAATGAATACACACTTAAAATGTCTTAAAAACATTTTAAAAAGCAATAATATTTTGCAGAAAAGAAAGCACCAAAACAAAAGAAAAACCCCAATGGGCTTCTTTAAGAAGTTTGAATTCCATTGCTCTCATTGAATGTTGTTTCCCAGCCACTCTGGTGATGTGCTCTCCCCCTGGCACCTTCTACTTGCACATAATACTTTGAGAGGAGCACTGCTTGACTCTTAAGGGGAGATAATTGCTCAGACACACAATTGGAACCACCTACCACTCCTTTCTTCTACTTCATAAACCTATCTTCCAGGGGTTCTTTTTACTCTATTTCATAGAGTANAAGGAACTTGTCCATAGTAACACAGGCAGGAATCCCTCCGTCTCTCTGCTTCTCAGAGATTTACCTGTTGCATCCTATTGCTCCTGGCCCAGCAATTTAGTAACATCCTGACATTCTCAAGCCTATATACATGTCTAAGAAGAGTATGTGTCTAGACATGAGAATGTAGAGAGTAAGCATCATCATTAGGTATGAAGGGGGCATTGGCTTCCAGAATCTTGTGTAGTCTATTTCTTCATGGTTAATTCCATCAATGACACTGAATAGAACAAAACTCAGAAGACCCACTCCTCTGTTCTGTGTCTTCTGCCTCTGGGGAAACATTTAGATGTCATGGTTCTTGTACAGAATGTTAATAACAATCAACACACTCTTTTTCAACTGTTGATAATTTTTAAGTGTTTTATTTTGTTTCATCAGTTATTACATATGGGAAGGAATGCCTTCATATCTTGCTATCTTATTTTCTTCTTGTGAGAGACTATATATGCCATACCATGGAATCTTCATGGCAAAATATTTCTAGGAAATACTAACTATAAAACTCTCTAGTATTTCTAAGTAGGCTGGAGAGAAACATCTCAGCAAAGAGAGAACAGTGGCATTTCTGGAATCAGTACACTTTGTTTTGGAAGACTTCATTTCTGAAGATAGATTAATCAAGTGCTAAGTGTGTGTGTGTGTGTGTGTGTGTGTGTGTGTGTGTAAGAGACAGACAGACATAGAGACAGAGATGGGAGATATGGAGACAGAGAAATTTTTAAAACACTGTAGAAATATTAGAATTCTTTTGCCTTAATTCTCATACTGACTTCAACAAAAATAGTAGTTAACCTACAGTTATCATTCTGTTGTTGTGATAAAATACCATAACCACAAAGCAACTGGGCTTTATTTCATCTTCTAACTCTCAGGTTTTTTAGTACCACCTCTCCAGGGGTGGCACCATCCATAGTGGGCTGGACCCCCTCCCATCAATCATTAATCAAGAAAATGCTCTATAGACTTGTCTACAGGCAGTCTGGATGGAGTCAGTTTCTCAGTTGAGGTTCTCTATTTCCAAATGACTCCAGTTTGTGTCAAGCTGACATAAAACTAGCCAGAACATTTATCTACAGAAAGCAACATGGAATTAGCACAATGCCAAAGCAAAAAAACACAAAGAAGGAGGATCCAGCTCTGCTAAACCTCAGGAACAAGGTAATGGGGTGGGGGGGGAGTACATCCAGAGAAGAAGCTGACAGACAAGACTGTCCTGGAAGAGCTGAACCCAAGCTTGGTTACAGTACATGCAGGAGGGTAGCAGGGGAGAATGGAAGGGGTTTCATGAGAAGAGGCTGAGGGGCAGAAGCAGCCTGCAAAGGAGAGGGTAAGTCCACTGAATGTGAGAGTGAAAGAACTTCATGTGTGTTGTAGAATTCCCAAGGGTCAGTTGATGTCACTCAGGAAGTGACATTATTCACCAAGTGTGTGTGATCCAGCAACCCCATTACTAGTTATATACCCAAACATANTGAGGGTAACGAGCCAAGGAGACATCTCTCTGAAATCCATTAGAATCCTTTCACAGTAGGTGAGATATGGAAACAACCTAGGTGACTGTCAACAGATGCATTCATAAAAAGTGCTCTTTTTCTCTTGTGTGATATATACAGGAATACTATTTATGTAAATAAAAAAAGCCTTGTTATTATTTGTAACAAGGAGGGTAATTGTTTTCTCCATCAATGGAAAGCTGAGAACAGATGCAACTTAGTATATGTGACTNAGAATGAGCCCAGGCTTCATTTGAGCTGTATCTAGAAGACAATGANGGAATTTGGGATCTACAAAAGGAAATAATGAGAGAAGGCTATGCTGTTTAAGGTGAGGATTGACAATATTGGCAAACAGGGTAGCTTGATACAATAAACTCATACTTAGGAGGATATCAGACTCTGAGNTGCCATTTTGNTATACTTAATCATTTTATAGTTTGAATCTATACTTTTGGGAGACAGCCAGATGAGGCCACNGAGCATGTAGCACAGACTTTGAGACCTGACCATAGGAAAGGGTGGCTGGGGCTTTAGAAATGAAGTAGATTTCCCCCTGCAGTGCTGAGGATTGAACTCAGGACCTCATGGATATTAGACAAGCGCTCAATCACCAAGTTACCTTCCCAGCCCTGGAGATATGATGAATGAAGGGACCAAGAGACCACTGCCCAAGTAAGGAGCCAAACAGAAGCTTAGGCCTAAAATCCCAACAGCTGTACATTGAGGAGACTAAAGCAGGAGGCTGGTTGCAAGTCTGAAGATGGTGTTAGCTATATAGTGAGATCCNGATCAGATTGGGCTACAGTGTGGGGCTGTATCAGGAAAGAAAAGAAAATACAGAGGATAGAAAGTCACATAATTAACCCACAGTGAGGTTTGATATGACATGAGTAATATTAGTGGAAGTCAAACAACTGGGCACAGACATTTTGGGAATCTTAGGAATCCAGGGCATCAAATAAAGCTCACTTCACCAAAATTTCTATTATACATCATATTAAAATTTCAGACAATAGAATTAATGAAGTTTATTGTGACCATTCACAAAGAAGATCTTATATTCTTCTCTAGTTCTTTCTGTGACAAGAACAAAACATTAAAGCTGCTTGCTCTTCTCTTTAGGAGATATTAAGAAAAATGAAATATAGACGTGCAAGAAAGCATTAGTAAAGTATGTGTCTGCAACGGCTCCGTATCCAGATGTTAGGAAGGGTCCTTGCTTCTCAACAAAAAAGCTAAGAATCCAATAAAAGCACAACAAAAGAATATACACATAAAAGTTGTCCATAAAATTAATAGCAAAATGAAATATCNTAGCACATCTGCTATAATGATGAAATTAAGAAAAATGAACAATACAAAGTTCTGGTGAAGATGTGATGCCCTGTAACATACTTTTGTTGTTAAGGAGAATGTGGAATAAAGAAAGTACCTTAGAAAATAGCTGAGATATTTCTTATAACATCTATCACTTACTTATATGATCCAGAAAATCCCACTCTTACACATAAACTAATAAAGACATATATACAAACAAGCACATATATATATATACATATATATGCACAATGTTGCTAGCAGATTTATGAAGAATAATAACCCATAGTGCTACAGAGATATCTCAGCAGGTAAGAACATTTACTTCTCTTGNAGAAGGTTCAGGTCCAGTTTCCAGCACCCACATGGAAGCTCACACACCTATAACTCCAGTTCCAAGGAATCTGATATCCTCTTCTGTCCACTGTAGGCTCCTACATGGACATGGTGCATACAAACTCATGAAGGCACATGTGCACATGAAAACACACACACATTTTTTAGTGAGAAAAGATTATTTAGTGAGAAAAAGTGGAATAAACTTCTGTNGCATAAATCAAAATTGATAGTCCTCAAAAGAAATGGTAGAGAACTCAGAAAGAAAAGGCTGAAGATGGCATTGATTTTATAATATCTTGACCTCAAAGTCATATTCTGAAGTCTGAATCTCCAACGTATCAGATTATGATCTTATTTAGAAGTAAGGATTTTATACAGCAATAATCAAGTTATAATAAGGTCTTTAGATCAATCCTGTCCCAATGTCCCTGATATTCTTATAGATCTCTATTAATCAAAACATATCAAGTCCCAAAGAGAAGCCTGGGATGGATNCTTTGCTAACAGTTCTCAAAAAGAATCAATCCTATTAACACCTTGAGCTTGATCTTCCAGATTTAGAACTGGGGACAAAATACATTTCTATNGTTTGAGCCAACCAGGTGGTTCCAACTTGTTATGGCAGACAGACATAGCAAAGAAATACACAGTATAGTAACAAATTAGCCAGGTTGTTTGCAGAGGGAATGGGGAGTGATGGAATTCCTCCTGGGGGCATGAGCCAACTTTTCTAGACAACAAAAGTTGCTTAATTGATGATGATGGTGGCTACATGACACTATGTCTTTATCAAAGCTCGTCAAGTTCTGTATCTCAAAGGATGGACTTCGTGACACCTTGGGAAACCCGATTTGGTAGGTTTAACAGTGTTTTCCCTGTGGCTTCACTGCTAAGTTTTCCTTGAATTCATCACCATCATCTCCAGGGATGTGCAACTGTGAAGCCAAGCAAGGAAAATGGCTCACGTCACAGGGAGCACAGTGGAAAGAGAGAAAAAGAGCGGAAAAAAAGAGGTAGGAAGGAGGAACGAAGAGACACAGTCAGAGGACAGCATTACAGTTAAGAGAGTCACTTGGAAGATGACACTAGGAAGAGAAATAGCCACAGAGAGGTTTGAGGATGAGCTGTCATGTGAAATAAAACTAGTTTGCACTGCCTAGGTGCCCTCAAGTAACTTTTAGTAAAATCTTATGTTACTTCTTAAGGATTTTAGATTCAGATGTAATTTTCACTTTGCTTTTATCAGTCTGATAAAATGAGACTCAAATAAATGAAAATCCCCATTTTCCTCAGGTTTCTCCCTCCCTCCCTCCCTCCCTCTTCATTCATCTACTCCCTCACTCACATGTCTGATTGCCACCAGAGAGCTAGAATCAGAGCTCAGGAATTTCAGTATGATACATCATTCCTGTTCCCAGCTCTATCACCAAGCATAATTTCAAGTGTAATCTGATGTTTGACCATTGATATTTAACTGAGCTGTGCCTACTTTCCATTCTGTATAGTGATGGCCATGGATGAAAGAAGATAGCCTAAGGAATACCCTAATCCCCCTAAACTCAGTGAAACGTGCATGTAATTCAAGTGAGATAGACTCTGTAAGTACTTATACTTAACATTGTATAGCATACATTATTATATACTGTGTATATTTTGCAAGCAANCACCTATGTAATCTCCCAATTAAATAAAATTAAAATTATATTCATTGCCTGTTTCAGCACATCAGTGGAAGAAAATTTGGGTCTTAATTATGTGTAATGATTAAGGTAATTTTGAGTGTGTCCAAGAGTGAGTTTTACATTGCAGCCAATATTTTAAAAGCTGAATATTTTAACTTGGAGATCTGCTTACTTCATCTTTTATGAGTATAACCAGAGACTCTACCATTGCTCAAATATCACTTGGAGGGAGGGGGAAATATACATTTCATGTTTAAGAAAGTCCATGGAAAAATTAAATAAACAATGAATGATCAGAAAATAATGGCTCATCCCAAGAAAGTATTGCGAAAATCCTGTAGTTTACAAACACTTGAACCTTCTTTTTTAATGTGCCAGAACATTTCGGGAATATAAAAAGGAGTCCTTGGAAATGACTGCTTCTCTAGAGCTGCACGTGAGTGGAGACATGCACAGATGTCTTTATTAGGCTCTGGTCTAAGGAGCTTCCCTGGAGGGGACCCTGGTGGCTAAGCATTAGCAGGCTGATGCCTAATCTGTGAGAATCTCTCTGCTCATTACGGTGCTCATTAGCAGTGGGTGACCTCACAAGGAGGCACACGGTATTGCGATTTTTTTTTTAGTTCTTAGCTCTGTGTTTACTCTGGGGGTAAGCATGTAGGAGTCTACATACATCCCCACAAAATGAACCATTGTTCATGCCCAAACCAGAGCACATCTCAGTATGCACTTCCTTGGCACACTCCTCTGCACAGCCCCTTCAGTATGCAGCTTCCATATCCTGGGAGCCTTTGCAAGTTGCTTCATATCTGATATTTGTATTTGTAGTGAAACAGATAATTCTGGCTCCTGGATAAAACAGCTAGTCCCAAACCATCCAATTCTTCAAGTTGTGTCTTTCCTTCACCTGCATGTGATGAAACCAACTGAGGATGTAAACATGTTCATTATTGCAGTACTGCTGCTGGTAGTAGTCTGTTTTCCCTGTTTGTGTCAGATACAACTTCTATGGTTTAGATCACAGGAAGCGAAACAAATCAATATTGTTCTGGGCTCTGATGGAAGTTTTCACTGTGTGTTATAAGCCGGGGGAACTCCAGCATTCTGCCNNTTGCAGTATGTTTTCTGAGTGGATCATGGATATGGAGGAAATTGTAGCCTTGGCTGTGAGAATTAGAGTTCAAGTTTATTTGTGTATTTGCACTTTTGCGATAGCCCTCGAATCTCTTCTGAAGTGCCATCATATCAATGTCTTAATCTCAAGCAAAGGCCATACAATTAAACATTTACTGTTTCTATGAAACTCCACACTGAACGCAAAAATGATAACACTTTTCACTGGAGTACACCCTCATGTAAGCACTGNAAGGCAGACTAGAATCTTGAGCTCCGATTCTGCATTCTGTCTCTTATGCTGAGAACACAAAGCGAGGGAGAGGGACTCCGAGCTGGACTTTTTCTTCTCAGTCTAGGACTCCACCACGATTTCTCTCATAGTCATTTGGGAAATTAGAAGGAGCAAACTCATTTCAAAACCTTTCTTTTCAAAGTGAAGTCATTACAAAATCAGTGACTTTGCATATTTTCACTGATTTTATGTCCACCTACACAGGAAAAGTATTTTTTGTGACTCACTCAGGGGAAGAAAAGTAGCTTTGACCCTGGCTTTGAATCACTTGTTTAATAGAAACTGGCCCAGGAACACTGTAAATGTAGTTAAGCCACAAGTTAATTAAGTTTGACACAGTTGCTGGGAGTTGGCAAGGGTGAAAAGAGAATTATAAAGTTTGTACTTTGACACCAGGGTGATTTCTTTTTGTTAAAAAAATATAGAAGTAATAATGTTGCATTGGGGATTAATTTACAAAGAACCAAGGGAAGTTTGTTTAAAATCTTAATAGTTAATAGTTCTTCACACCTCTATGATCTTTTGTACATATTCTTATGTATATTCTTGTTGCACTCCATTCCTTTTTTATACCAGAAACAAATATTTTTAGACACACACACACACACACACACTCACACACACTTACACACACACACACACACACACACACACACAGCAGTTCTCTCAAGGAGCATATCTTAATTACTGCATGCTGTAAGTACTTAGAACTGTAAGCAGCATGTATCACACAGTAAACTTAATAAAACAATGTTATGTTAAACAGACTACAGAAATGTATAAAATACATCAGGAGAGGTTTTCAAAATCTCAGATAAATTAGTGAATCCCATTAAAGTACAAGAGCTTGAAATGTGGCAGAGACACGAGTATGTGGGAGCACTATATGTGTTCCCTCCAGGTTGNACATGGCCAATTGTGGCCTTGAAGCAGGCACTTGTGAAAACTCGCAGGTGACCCTCAGCAGACTTGGCCAATTAACATTCCCTCATGGAGGGGGTCGGGAGGTCATAAGACCTGTACAAACATCCTTCCCCCTTAAGATTCCAACTGTCTTATGTAAGAGGGAAAGAATTGATTGGAGCGGGCCTTTGATGTGACTGTGCCAAAGTCACCCAGCAGATCTCCTCGGGTGTAGCTTTTTGAAAGTCACCCACATTCCTGTAAGTAACCCCAATAAACTCATTGGTTCATCAAGCTGGCCTTGGATGGACTCCTTTGTTCTGTCACTGCCTTGAATGTAGTGAATAGATATTTGTCTGCTGTAAGCCATGCAGCCAAGTGTTGAAGATAAATGGTCTTAGCAAACGTATCTATCCCCATGATGTGAAACTTAGAGTACACCCAGGAACATCATATGTAGATTTAAAAGAGAACTCTGTCTGTATCTAAGGAGTAGGAGATTGGGAAATGTATTCTCACTGCTGGGAAGGGGAGGGGAATGCCGTCTGCAGCCCCTTCTCCTATACTCAGGCACTCAGTGTTTACAGAGGGTGCTTTAGATTCTTAGGCCCTCTGTGAAGAGTTCTTAGGGCCAGTCCAACTACTTGTGGCTTTTATCCATGTCAGATTTGCTTGCTTCTTAATGTGACATCTGTCCCAGGATTGAGTTCTGGACACGGCCTCAACAAGTCAAAGTGGTTTTGAAATCAGATCTTAAACATAAAAAAAAAAATGACAAAACTCTTCTATGAAATATCTACCGGGTTGCTAAATGCTGGCATAGTAATTACCATGACACATATCACAGTTACTGGAGATGCAAGATCTTTCGTGTGTAATTCCAAATAGAAAAAGATCCAAGAGCTTCTGAGGCTATGATATGACAAGGCTGGACCTGACACTACCATGGTCTGCCTCACTTCTCTTTACAGNGAGTAAGCTTATTTTTTTGTTTGTTTGTTTATTGAGACACAGTTTCTTTGTGGAGCCCTGGCTGTCCTGGACCTCACTCTGTACATCAGACTGGCCTTGAACTCAGAGATCTGTCTGTCTCTGCCTCTGTCTCCAGAGTGCTGGGATTAAAGGTGTAAGCCACAATCGCCCNGTGAGTAAGCATACTTTTATGTAAGAAATATAGAGTTAGTTAATGGAGTTAGTTAATGAGTAATACAGGTTACCCACTGGGCTAGCAGGTTCTTTTCAGTGTGATATCCTGTACACATTTGACCTCACAGGTTCAGGCAAAAGGCTGTGGGTGTGTGCTACGGCAACCTTCATTCCCTGACTCACNTTGGCCTGCTTCACACCCATAGAGATTTCATCCTTCTTTCCTTTCCATTGCTTTTTTCTTTCTTCTCCTTCTCGCCCACCATTCACTTTTCTCTTTTATTCTTTCCTTTCTTTGATTTTTATGACCTAGCATTACTCTGTAGTCTTGACTGACTTTGAAATTACTATATAAACTGGCTATGCTTAACCTCAGAATCCTCTTCCCTCAGACTCACAGATACTAGGATTACAGGTATGTGAAATCACACTTTGTAAAATTTCATCTTTAAAAACAATTCACTCACTCATTCACTCACTCATTCATTAATTCATTTATGCTATAGCCCTAGAAACTTAACCCTGGGTCTCCTGCATGACAATGTTCTGCCTGACAAACATTCTGTCACTGAGGTACAGCCTCAGCATTTTGATTACTTTTTTCACCTCATCTTGATATTTCTAAGGGTTTCTCTTCTGTCACTCATTGCTTTAAGCATCTTCTACAGAGAAGGGTGGATGTTTCTAAATTCCATTCTTCTCTGAGATGTTAGCCAGTGAGGAAATCGAGCCCAAATTCCACATCCACAGACACAGCTCCTCANTTTTCTAGGATGGCTTGTTTTCTTCCTGCGATGCCAACGTAGGAGAAGGAGTAAGGAAACCGGTAGAGCTCAGCATTTTTTGTAGTATAAGATACTCCCCAAATGCCTCTTACAGCATCCCAAGTAAATTTATTCCACACTTTTTTCCTGTATTATTGTAGAAGAAACATCCTTTGGTGCAATCATCTTGGGCTTCCTGTTTTATCTTCTTGAGATGCAGTTATGAGGGAGTCAATTTTTAGTTTTAATGATGTTCCCCCAGCTTTTAGGATGTGTATTCTTAAACACATTTCTAGACTGGTTAAATAAATTAGTGAGTGTTGAGAAACTGGCCCTGGTCCTTAGTGTTTACAGTGTGGTCTGGGGACAGCAGCATCAGTACCACTCAGCTACTAGATAGAGAGGCAGAACTTCAGACTATACTCCAGTTCAGTTAGTGGCATTGCTGGGTGATTGACACAAGCACAGTACAATCAGAAAAGCCATCACCTGAGAAACCCAGTGATCTGTCTGTTTGACCACTGATTACATAGAAGACACTGAATACATGTGAACACTTAAGGGGACAATTTTCAAATTATGAAATTACTAGTCACACTGAAATGTTGGCTAAATCATAAAAGCAAAGAAGAGTTACAAAAATCTCAGGGTAAAGAGTCATTCCCAAACCANGATTCATTTTCAAAACTCTAATTGTTTCAATGAATCNTTCTATGGCTTAAAACAATAACTCACGCTGCTATTTTGTCGAATGACCGGGCATGAATGGGATGGCTTACAACAATGAGACAAATACGAAGCCTGAGTGCACGTGGGTTCTCAGAGTGCAGCTGGTGGCTCATTGGGTCCGTGCCTCACTAATAAGGCCAGGGGTCAGGCTCCTTTCCAGTTGCTGTGTGTGTGAAGAAAGCACAAGTGAGAGAGCTTGTACCTTGAAAATTCCTCCTTCATCAGACTTCTGAGGAGGTGGAAATAGATTGCTATTTTTCCAATTTCAAGGTCCAGGAGCAGANCAAGTGAAAGTTTTGTTTTTTGGTTTTTTATTTGTTTGTTTGTTTGTTGTTGTTGCTGTTNTAATCTCCATCCACATGTACCTCTGACTCCAACTCCAACATTAGAGCCAGAAATTTTCTCTTATTGTACATCATGCCTTTATGTACATATGCCTTCAGCACGAGGTNTTGCCCNTCAGCTCAGCTCCATCCTCAGTGAGAGCTTTTGTTTTGTTTTGCTATCTGCATCAGCCAGGATATATTGGTGCTGCAGCAGAGACAAACAGTTCTAAAAACTTAATGTTTCGAAACAGCTAAATCTCTTCCTTGTACCAGTTCCTGATTTGGCACAGATAATGCTAAAACAGTGGTTTTCAACCTGTGGGGTATGACTCTTGTGGAGGTTAAATGACCTTCTCACGGAGGTTGCCTAAGAGCACAGGGGAACACAGAGATTTACATTACAATTCAGAACAGTAGGAAAATTACAGATATGAAGTAGCAACAAAATAATTTTATGGTTGGGGCGGTCACCACAACATGAGGAACTGTATTCAAGGGTTGCAGGAAGGTTGAGAACCCCTGCTCTAAAACGATCTAGATTAAGTGCACTGCAACCTTAAACACAGTCAACGGTCAAACCAGAAGGATAAAGCTCCTGAAGGTGCTGTCCTTGTGACATTTGATCCAGAGGTGACAGGTAGCACTGCTAGGACGTCATTGGCCACAGCTTTTCCTGGGATGAGACATACTCCAACAAACCAGCCCTTCACTCTATCTGCATGCCTGTGATGCGGAAACCTCTCTGTCTCTCCTCTAATACTCTCCTTTTTACCATTTTATTGTCCTTTTCTCAAAACTTTTACACTGAACGTTTTTCTTTTCCTGCCTCTCAAAACAATTTCTTGATCACTGCNACAGGGGTGAACAGAATTCNGATAAAACCCTTTAACCAGAGCCAGCTCCTGAGCTGCCTCTCTGATTAGATCCATGCTATTAAGGATGGGCTATGTTATCATAAAGTCTACTATTATGATACATTTTGCAATCCTTCATTACCCAGAGGCAGTGGTCTTATTTAATTAACTTTGTATAAAGTCAGGATGTGATGATCCTTACTTGTTGGTGATTATTTTGCTGGTATCCATAACTAGAAATTTAAAAGATACACCCACTTAACAAAAATAGGCACTATTTTCAGGGGGAAAGCATGCCATTCCATTTCATTTTGTACAAACAGGTGTAAAGCCTTTATTTTTTCAGTTTTGTTTCTTTTTCTGGACTCAGCAACCCCCCCCCTTTTTAAACTTCTAGGGTAGGTATTTCTTCATTTTTTAAAATTCTTTCTGAGTAGAGAAACCTTCTAAAATTGATAGAAATATATAGTATGCAATAATAAGACACACTGGCCAGGAGAAAGAGATTGATCTGTATTACCTACAAAAACTACCAACTTGCTGTCTGCCTTCCTTCCTACTAAATCCCACCGTTTTGATACTTTTATTTTTAATGNTATGAGCCAAAAAGATAGAATTCATCAGATCATCTCCTCTATTAGTAACTCCAAAGTACTCATGTAATTTACTAAGGTCACCCAGTTATTCTAAAAGCCTTTTAGACGGTGCAGCGAGAGGCTGTGTTCTTATCCTGCAGCATTCAAAGGCAGCCCACTTCTCACCAGATTTAGGACAGATAACACACACAGTAGAACGTTTTAAACTCTTGATGTCAACACGATAAGCCCTGTAAAATTATATGGATACAAATAATGCCATTTTATCCAAGCAATTGACAGAAACCACTGGTGCAGAAACTCAGGAGACTCCTGTCCTTAACACGGGGAGTTGGAGATGGGACCCGCCAGTGGTCAACCCGCGCAGCCAGGGCCACTCCTTTCTGAGCTTGTCAAGGGGCAGGCGACTTGCTGGGGTCTGTGAAGCCATTCTCTGAAGCTCACCATAGGAACCGAGGGAGAGAGCTTTGCCAGAAGGACATACACAGCTGTGATGTCACAGGCACAAAAACAATAATAGAATGTGGCCAGTGTGATGTCAGCCACACCTTGGCTCTTTTGTCTGTTTTCTCTCCTCGCATAATTTTGTATCCTTGTGCGAATCGCCTCATTAGGGAAAGAGACTGAAAATTGGGGTCAGGGTATTTAAACCTGACCTGTGCAGAGGCCAGACAAGGCCTGGGCCCACCGAGGTTTCACTTCAGAGCCTTGGACCACCCCTGAGGTGACACCAATTCAAGCCTCATTTTATAAAGGCCTTATTAATTATTGTCCTTAGAAGGAGAAGAAGCCTTATAAAGAAATGTGTCATTCTTAGAGTAGGAGTGGGCAGACAAGAAAAGGAAGAGAGAGGGAGCGGGCGAGGGAGAGGGAGAGACAGAAGATCAAAAGGAGCTTTCCCCCCTTTTTCTTTTCATGATTCCAAACCTCAAAGGAGGTCGAGGAACAATCAGGCTCCGGGGTCTCCTGCGCTTTCTGGCAATTAGAGTCAGCTGATGGGCTGAAAGGGATTGAATGGCAGGGTTCAAGGCCCTTCTCCAGAGCGGCAGACAACAGGCTTTTCCAAAGCAGCCGAGCAGCAGACACCGTCCAAATCATTTCAAATGGAGACTTACAGCGACGATTCATTAATTCACTGGCCTAAACAATTACGGGAACATATAATGTCTCTATAAACACTTTGATAAAGACTGTCATCTTAGACCTTCATTTTCTCTATTTTATTAGAGATTTTTAATGCCAGGTTGGAAAGGCATCTTTTATTTCTCCAATTACTAAATTATAACCCCCCTTTTTTNCCCGCTGAAAACCACCCACTCCCAAATAACTGAATGCTTCATTTTTATCATTAGGCTGCAATATCTAAAAGAAAAAAATATCTATATCTATGACTCAGATCTAGAAAGATCAATTTGCCACCTTGCTTTGACTTAGCAAATATGCTCTTTTGTCTGCTACTTGCTTTTTTATCCCTCCTTCTTTATCATTTCTAATCTTCCTAAATATTTCTTTCATTTGTTATGCATAAAGTGAGGAGATAAAATTTGATGTTACCAAATCATTGCTGGTTAATCGAAGGTTAGGGAAATGTAAGAACCTAATACAGTGGGTACTGCGGGTCAAAGGACTATGGTCAGTATTGTTTTACATTCTAGGCATCGTGTGTATTTATAAAACATGCCGAAAGAAAATATGTCTATGGGTTGTTCAGCCGTAGAGACAGCAGGACATTTAGAAATGGAAATTTTCATCANGCTTGTAGCTCCAGAATATGCAACAAGCCTGTTGGTGATTTCAAGTACTCTGTCTCCTGAGTCACTACCCAAATGAGTAGGAGCTTCCCAGTAAGNGATATTAACCAGTAGTTCAAAAGATAGGACCTGTTTTTAAAACTGTGCAAAGAGGCCCTGTGAAACAAGATTGGGCTTTGTAATCCTGCTTTATTTCCTATGAGTTTTTCTACCTGTAATCTCTGCAAGGCTTTGATTTTTAGGTGGAGCTGATCTCAAGCACAGTGCTTGCAAGGAAAAATAACTGCTCATCTTTGCTCGGCAGCATGGAGAAAATGTGTGTGTGTGTGTGTGTGTGTGTGTGTGTGTATGTGTGTGTCTGTGAAACAAGATTGGGCTTTGTAATCCTGCTTTAT
>LZPO01087973.1:22171-36753 GCA_001675575.1 Neotoma lepida | reverse complement strand
ACTTACCTTCCAGACCCACCACGCCCAGGGCCCTGTGTACCCATGTCAACTTGGCACCCACCTTGGAGCACAACCTTGCAGAGAAAGGAGTCTATGGAACTTGACATGCTTTATGCAGTCTTTGTTCATGGTAATCCTGCTATTGTTCACATTTTATAGAAGTAGAAAGAGAAGTCAGACTGACATCAAGCAACAGGTACAGTTAAGAGTTTGAACACAGTTTTGTGGCTCAAATTTCATGCCCATCATGGGGGTTTTCTTTCTGTCTGTGTTCACTCTTGTTTAGTTTAGTTTGGAGTTTTGTTTTGTTTCAGCTTTTGCTGTTTTGAGACTGGGTCTCATCGTTGGCTGGCTTTGAAACATGGCAAACCTCCTGCCTCATTGGTGGCATGAGGCCACCACACTCAAAGCATGGGTGTTTCCTTAATTTCAGTTATCTGTTTGCTCTTTTCATGATTTGGGAGGCTATATTCTTATACATTAACCTTATAATATTTTTCTTTCAAATAACCCACTTACAAGAATTTACATCTTGTATCATCACAATTTATATAATAATACATAAAACCACAGCTCGAGCGTTCTGTATCCCCATTGTATCTTGCTTTATGCCTGGGAGCCACACTGGAACAGCTCACTGAGTTTAACCCAGAGCCCTCATTCCACACTGCTGTTCCTTTGCTCAGACTCAGGCAAAGCAGCATCCATGGTTTTTTCTTGCCAAGTCAATTCTGAACCCTCACCGAGGCCAAAATGGGAGTCACATTTGCACCCACTATTTCAGAGACTGACCCAGGATCCTCACCATTCTTGGGGCCCATTACCTCACTGTTCAGCAGGTGCCACATTTGGAATCTCCAACTCATTTCCTTCCTCTCACACCGCCTGATGCCAGGCTCAAGTAGGAAAGAAGGCATGCATACTCCCTGCTGTGAATCNGAGCTGCCTCACCGGGTGGTGGCCACCCACAGTGTCCCTCCAATCCTAGGTAGGAGGTAGGAGCCGAATCTGTGAACACTCTTGGCCCAGGCATTCCCATCTCTGTATCTTTTATTGTTAAGTCTAACCCAGGTCTGCCCTCCAGGCCTAAGTCCAAAGCAGGAGTCATTTTCACATGAGTTTTCAGAGTCTAGATGGTCCCTCACCCCACTATGATTTCCTATGTCCAGACCCAGCCTGGAGCCTAACCAAGGGATTTTCATGGACTTCACACAAACAATCTCACATGACCCTCAAGACACGTGCATTACACTGGTTAGCAGTGAGTTACCCCAGTTTCTCCAATCTGTCATCGACACTGAGTACCTGAAGGACTGGCCTGCTCATTTCTCTTCTCTGACTTAAAATAAATGAAGTTGAGGCAACAGCAAAAACAGAACCAAACTTCCACTCAGCATAAGCTGGTTAGAATCTGATATAAGATGNGCAATGAATAAAATGAATTTTAAAAAATGGTTTGATATATCGGTTTGTTTCATAATATGTGCTCATACACTTGTGTAGATATGATTGCTGCCCTCTGGCTTCCTCACCATTCTCCACAGACATGATGTGAACGGCAGGGATGATGATGGGCAGTCTGGGAACTAGAAAGACAAGGGTCAGTGGGTGGGAAAAATGGATCCTTTGCTTTGNTATAGCTATATAGTTACAAAGCCATCTGACTTTGGGAGCAGAGACAGTAGGTCACCACTGCCAAACAACTAGAGAAGATTAGTTAGTTGTGTCACCCTCAGTCAGCATCCAGGTGGCTCTAAGCACNCCCTCTGTTTTCCAGAGCTGTTCTGAGGTTTTGGTGTGTCATGTATTCAAGGTATTTGTCTTAATGCCTGGCACAGTACAGCACAGGACAGTACAAGTGCTGAGTAAATACCGTCTCTTCCTCATTATGCTGCCACATTTCATACCTCTTTCCTAGAAGAAGCCCAGGTTGGAGAGGTCAGAAGTGGTAGAAGAAAGATAGTAATTCCTTCTTGTCTACTTAACTCTCTGTCCATCCCCCCCACCCCTATCCCACCTGCCAGGAACAGGGATGAAAAAGAAACCAGAGAAGAGAGACTGGTACAGCTGGAAGCAGCTAAGGATGTAAAATAATCAGAGGGCAGCCGGCAGGTATCGCTTTGCAATGAGTGCTCTGGGAGGTTGTGTGGAAGTGAGAGACTGGGTCACAATCATGAAACATTAGCACGTTGACACGCGTGGCCTTAGCAGTGTAGGTTTCTCTAGTTACAAGAGAGCTTGACCTCTGCCCTAGTGCCTCAAAGCTGGTCAACAATGACCCTCAGCAGAAGATCTGGGGCCACCCTTTGTGTATAGGCTCTATTGCTCTAGAGAAACTTTAAACTCTTTGCTTAGTTTTGACCTATGGCCCTGGGGATACTTCAGGGGACCTCCATGCTGAATAATCTTCAGTGTTCTTGTGACAGGCTAGGTGGGGAAATCTGTTTGATGTTAAGTCTGACTTAGTCTTCTCTGTTTGGGCTTTGCATCCAGCTGCCTAGAATACAATCCCTAAGAGCCTCTAAGACTTTGTGCAAAGTAAACTCACTCTCTCTGAGTCAGTTTCTTTGTATGTAAGCAATAATAAATAAATCAAGCTGTCAAGGTTAGTATGAAGGTTAAATAAATATTGCCTATAATAGCTTTGGGTAAAATCTCTAGATAAGATCAGTAGAGAAAGAGAAAAAATTATTTAAAAAATCAGGGGAGATTAAAAATCTATTAGAATAGTAAGGGAACTAGNGATAATATTGGAATTCATTTTCTGTTAAAGGGAGTGGGGTATTATCTCAAGATGCTGGTGGCTTTCGAAGGGCATTCAGGGAGCTCCTTCCTTTCTCACTCCTGTGCTGTGCTTGCAGATGAGAGGTCCTGTCCTCTAGGAAATGTAAGTTACAAGGCTCATACAGGTTAGGGACTCGGGTGTGATCTTTGAAAGAGACATGTGAAAGATGTGGAGATGTTCAGAGCTCAGAGAGAAGGCTAAGTAGGTTTTTCAAATCTCATCCTTTTGTGTCTATGCCTACATTGATAAACTCCTGTCCCTCATCTCCAGCCTGGCTGTCACCAACTTTCTCTATGATGATCCCCTGAGATTTTCACCTGCTGATGGGCACAGCCTGTACAATCTTTTTCTACCCTGAACTGAACCAAATCTGGGTTAGAAGGTGTGGCTTCCAAGGCTTGATAGTTAAGGGATCACGGCTTCCCTGTGGGTCTCTTGAATCATTTGTTCTCAGGAAGTAAGCTGCAGTATTGAAGGACACTCAAGTATCCCTGTAGAAAGGCCTTTTTGCAGAGGAGGTAGAACAACAGCTATGAGTGGGCCATCTTGGATATGAATCTTCTAGTACTAGGCAGGCATGCAGATGACAGCCTACATCCTGATTGATGTTGCACAATGAACGGTCCTTGAGTCCCACCTAGTCATTCAACATCTCAATTTTTAACCCATAGAAACTATGAGAGATAACAAATGTTTGTTATACTCTTAAATCCACTAAGCTTTGGGATAATTTGTTATCACATATAACTAATAGAGGCTATAGNTAGAAAACTCAGCATAGGCCTCTATGTTGGAATTTGCCATCAAGAAGCTACATTTAGAGAATCCTGTATTGCCAAACTCTGGCTGACAAATATTGGAATCTTGAGAAAACTTTTAAAAATACATATTCCTGGGTCCTGCCCATGGAAATATAGATTCATGAAGCCCAGACTCTATGAATATACATCATTAAAACTCCTTAGTAGCTTTTGATAATAGACGATTTAGAATCTCGAGTAGCATCCTTATACATATCAGGGCTAAGATGAGGAGTGGTCTATTAAGGCAGGAAGGCAAAGAAGGGACAGAGGAAAGAGCAAATCTCAAAGGTCCCAGCGTTGAGTTTGAGACTCCTGTCCCACAGTTGTGGGCTTATCAGAAGAATTCTTATTTGAAAACAGGAGGGCAACTAGGGGGCNATTTATTTCAGGTGTGGAGACAGAGCACAGCCCGTTTCCTCTGAGGATGCACTGGGTGGGCAGCAGCAGACCGGCAGGCAGGCTCCACTGCCTCTGTGGCTGGACTAACCACACCATCTCTGCACAAATGCACATAATAGCATTGTAATGAGCCTGCTGTGCTTTTAAAGTTGCAATGAGAGAAGATGGCTGTTCAGTTTAGGATGAACTTCCATCTGCCAGGCCCAGCCAAATGCCACAGTTTAATAGCAACTGGGATTGCTGCACCCATGTTTGCATGTTTGAGTGTGTGTGTGTGTGTGTGTGTGTGTGTGTGTGTGTGCACATGTGCATGTGTGTATAAAGAAATGGATATGACAGCAAGGGTATACCTGGAGGACCAATGCATGATCATGTGTTTATGAAATATGCAAACACACACATCTGTTTGTGTGTTCCTTGATAATATTATATCCTGAACTGCAGAAAATCTGCATGGTTTGTAAGTACAGGAAGCATCTTTGATGTTACTCGTGCTTTTTGTCCATTCTTGGGGCTACGCATGGTGACTTACAAAGATGATGTCCCATATTTCATCTGAATGAGACCTGACATGGAGCCATCAATCTGGTGACTTGGTAAATATTTTCAGTGTTCCAGTCACAATGAGCATTGAGATCTCTATGCAGATCAAAGGCTTCCCCTGTACCACGGTATTCATGAGAAGAAAGAATGTAGCCAAATAAGTGTTCTGACAATACTGGAGAAGAGTGTGGGGAACAGATGATCACCTGCCAAGACGAGCTGCCTTCCCATTGCTCTCAGTCCTCTAGCTTTGAGTTCTGGCTGCTCGCCATGTGGGCTGCTCTCCAGCTGGGCTAGGGATGGGCTGTTTTAAGCAGAGATGTGCAGTTTTGGCAACTTGGCTACACATCAGTCTCTGGCTTCAATGCTCTAGTTCTAGCAACTAGTTGCTGGTGACTCCAGTGACTGCCCTTCTCTCCTGCTTCCTGAAGCTTCTGATGTATGTGCTTCTATGATAGTTATTTATCACGTTGTATTACAGAAATTCATTAAAGCACCCTATTCCCATGCCTCCTTGTCCTCAGCTCTTTGTGGCAGTCACTCTGCTTTCTTGGCTGTGATAACCTCATCCCCTGGTTCTGTACTTGGCATATAAGTGATGGTGTCNGCAGTAGTGATGGAGGAAGAGATTATGAACTTACTCCTGTGGCCAAACATGTCCATGAATTCTAAGGCATTCACATCTAGATGCATGCCTTTTTTCTTCACCCCACTTTCTTTCTAAAGCCCTTACTCAGCAAACTATTGGAGACCCCAAGTTTTAACTCTGGCTACCAGAAAGTATCTCTCTTAATATTACCAGTTCCAAAGGAGACAGAGATTCTGGCCCTGACTTTTAGCCTATGCCAGCATGCAAAGACAAGCCCAAGTCAAATCCTACCTAGNCCTGGCTATTTGAGACCCTGGAACACTCAATCTTCTGCCTGGTGTGAGGCCACTGCCTCTGTGTTCTGCTNTTTCCTGGTGTTTCTAGTTCATGTGGAGCAGCAAGCTCTTTTTCTAACCAAGGATAATAGCAATAGTTACCCTGTTTTGTTTGGTTTTGTTTTTCAAGACAGAGTTTATCTGTTTAGCCCTGACTCTCCTAGAGAATTCAATCTACAGACTAGGCTGACGTCAAACTGAGAGATCCACCTGACTTTGCCTGCTGAGCTCTGGGATTAAAGGTGTGCTCCACCATTACCTAGCTTAGTCATCCTTATTTGAATTATAAAATTACTGTGAAGCTTCTCCAAGTGTTGATCTTAGTACAATTCTCACTTGTAAACGGAGGCTCAGGAGAGTTAAATAAGTTACTCAAGGTCATATGACTTCTGAAGTCAGGAAGAAGCGCTGTGAGCTTGGGAGGAACATAAACAAAGACTTCAGAATGCCTTGATCAGAGCTTGGCCACTCATTTGACAACAAGGAAAGCAATAGCTGCCCACCCCTGACTTGTAATGACCCCTGATAGTGTTTCAGTCTCGGACAGGACTTACTTAGCAGGCATTCAGGAAGTGCATATTGCAATCTGTCTTCTTCAGACTCTATTTTGAGTTCAGGAATCCTGACAAAGAGGAAGCACAATGATGTAATTTCTGATCATCAGAACTGTCAGGGCTGTGCTTTCCCCTGTCACCTCTTTATCTCATTGTCTCTAAAGGAGCATAATGAGAAAGCTAGTATTCACTATTCTTTAAAAACTGTTCCTTGAGACAGTAAATGTTTTCCCCCCACCATGTTAGATCATTGTGAGCATGACAAGAGAGAGCCGTATAGGAAAGCAATTATTCTAAGCNAACGAATCCCACACGGATTCAAAGGGAGCAATTACAATGAGAACAGAGACATACATTATTAGGAAATTAAAGTAGAAATCAAATAAGGATTGGGAACTTTGAGTCTCAAATATTTAATTGTCATAATTGCCTAATTAAGAATGGTTTTTAAAGCACTCCTCCCCCTTATCCATGAGGACTAGGAAGGCTCTATTTCCAGGAAGACAATTGCAGCACTTAGATTTAGCATAACGTGAAGGTTGACCTCTGGCAAACCTCNCTGAAAGAAAAGCTACGCTGTCTCTTCATTCATTTTCTCATTTGGCAAACACAGAGTGTCTGCTACTATACACTATTTCATAGGCAGCTCGAGGGAATGTCCTCTGGAGGTCAATGAGTTAAGAAGAGGTCTCTGGAATCAAGGTGAACTGACCTATATTGCTCTAAAGACTACTTACTCATGGCTTACCAAATCAAGAGGGAGCCCAATGGTAACCTATACATGAAGTTGGGTCATGGCCAGAAGGTGGGTCAGGCTGTAGGGAATAGCAAGGGCATAACCCCAATGAGTCACACAGCAGAGAAAGGTATAAGAGCAGAATATGTAATTGAAAGAAGGGAACAGTACATTTAAATGTGTAAATTCAGACATTCCCCAGGATACCTCTGTGCTCAGTGTCCTCTGTAACTCTTGCTAGATAGGTTTGCACTTAGTTGCCTCGTGTTCAATGCCTAGCACATAACAGAGGCTTTAAAAATGACATTTCTTTAAGTTAGATCTTGATTCAAGGTAGACATTCAAACAAGATGGGTACCTACTCTGCCTACCACATAGTAAANGCTCTGTAAAATGCCTTGAATGAATGAATGTATGCCTTCTTGAATGAATGAATGGTGAGCCCTGTTGTACATTCTGGAATAGAAAGATGATTAATGTATGGCTCTTGCCCTTGAATAGCTTAAGATAAATGAGGAACATAGATTTTGGACCAGTTAATGAGAACCAAACCTGCTCTGAGATGAGTCACACCATTTATCATGCGTGAGAGTTGGCATCTCATTTTCATTAATATAGGTACTGCTGTCAGGATCATTTTTGTGAGTCTAAGAGACTTTCTCTCCCCAACCTGAGGGTAAAGTTCTGAGAAAAGAGGCCTGTAAAATGGTAGGCTATAGGTTTGCCTTTGCAGAATGAAGGCATGAATGAATGGGCAATGGAATGTTCTTGAAGTAGATTTGTCTAATGTTGTTTTCATATTATATTGCCCCACCATCTACATATATATTGTTGTGGTATCTACATCCACATTTGTTTCTCCACTTAACAGATGTTTNTTTCTCTGACATCCCAGACACTTCTACATATTCTTTTGGAATGCTTTCAATAAATTCACTATAAACCCTGTGCCAGATACTACACGAAGAAACAAAGAAGCATGCAACTTTATCTCTATTCTTAAAACCTTTATTTAAAACTCTGGGAATAAAGCCTAAACCCACCAAAACAACTCATCTACATATCAAAAGAAAATTACAGATCTCATGATTGACAAAAGTAATAGTAATCCACCTCTCTTATGTTTCATCATATCCTATCCTTAAGTACTACTGCTTACTAAAAGAGTTAGTGAGTCTGAAAATGTAGATACATTGGGATGGATATACCTTCCTATAACTCTGATTAAAAATTGAAAACATCAAGGCCCAAGACTGCTTTAAAGAACCTCAGGCTACATGGGCAACACACTACATGAGATGTGTGTACACTGACACTTTGAGGTGTCACAGGTGGGTCAGGAAGTGACTTCATTTGAGAGGTAGCACTTGAAGAGCGTCTTGAAGGGTGTGTAGAATTCTATGCGTCACTAGGGAAAGTGAAGAATTATGCTAGGGTTGGAAAAATGTGCCTTATCTGGGGTCAACATCACAATCTAAGGAGATTGTTCCTTTTTGTATTGAGAAAACTGAGGTCCAGAGAAGTTGACTCATTTGCCCACATACACTCTGTTCCAATGTGGCCATAACAAGCTCATTTCTTCTTCACCTAATTCCACATGGAGGAGGAGCTGGAATAATAGAGTTTGAACATNAACTTGAACTTACTGAAGTCTGTGGTAGGGCATGTATCAAGATGATATTGAAATTCTTTTTTAATTTACTAGCANTTGCATTTGTTTTTTGGCTGAATCCTGTAGTTATTTTTGCTTCATTTTCAAAGTGAAATCTCTGCAGGGTGAAGAAGCAGTCATGTGACTGACAACTTCAGTTACATCCAAACTTCAGGTCAGTTATTTACAGTTTCTGTCTTCTGAAATATAAAAAGCTTCTTTGAGNAGAAATTAAGACAAAAATAGTAGAAAAATAAGTGAAAAGGGAGAAAAATGAAGTCTCCTCCTCCAAAAGTTATAAGAAGAAGCATCGCTTTAATTTTCAATAATCCAATCACTGTGACAAAGAGCTCTGTGGCACCTAGGTCTGGTGGCACTTGTCTGTCACCTCCAGCACTCTTCCAGCTGAACTAAGACCTTAAGCTTGAGNTCAGCTTAGACTACAGTGTAAGATCCCACCTCAGAACTAAGAAACAGAAACNCAAACACAAAGGAACTCATATTTTCTATAACACCTACAAAATCCTGGAGAAATTTGAGTACATATAAACACAACAACTTGAAAACATGTATACTCTGGCTTGCTAGTCCTGCTGTGAGGGAACTGTTGTAAGGAGAGCATTTACAACCACAAAGCTGGCCTCTGACATTTTCTTGAGATTATCTCTGGTGACAAATATCACATACATTACTCTGAGTGCCTCCAAAAAGGAAGAACATACAGTAGAAATAGAATCCAGGATCTAAAGAAGAACCTATGTTTTTCAAAGTAGATACAGAGGTGCTGAATAATTTACTTCATTGCAGGATCCGAGGTAATACTTGAAAGCTTCAATAAATAAACGAAATGGGCTCCCTTTAAAAATGTATTGGTTGGCAATTTATTTACTCATGTCTATGCACCTTATGGTATGTGACATGCTGCTCCTCCTCCCGTCAAGGAAAAGTACTCCATAGNACGCTTTAATAGGTGCTGGCAGCTAAAGCCAGAGAGTCCCTGTTTCACACTTAATGTCTTTATTCTGCAGTCTTCTGTGTCCATCATTCCTTCTTTACTTTTCACTTTCCTTCTTTTTCTCTTCTTTCCTTCCTCCCTCTCTCCCTTTTCTGTAACCTTTCCCTTTTTTTTTCTTTCCATTCTACACTCTCATTCATTCATTCGTGCTTCAGTAAATGCCAATGAATTTTGTCCAGAGAGAGTTCCTGGTTGCATGACTAAAAACATGTGGGGGGCAGCAAGATACTGTAAGTGATATATAAGAGATAATACATATTAAGATAATGTAACATTCATGGCACATTATTAATACCTTAGTAGAATAACCAAAGTTTTAAAAAATGAATAAAATTCACCCAACGACTCTTTTCTGGGTAATTATCATAATTATCCTAAATGATGGGAAGAAAAGTAAACCCCCCTCCCAAATGATGACGAAGTTCTGTGCAAAAAAATGTTCATCATAACATTATTTGTTTACAAAAGCAATAATCACTCTGTTTGGTTGCAACCTAAATTGCTTAGAAGTAATAATGCCACTCTTCAACTCAGTCAATTCTAGCTGAGATAAGAGTTGTAGAAAGTCTCCAGAAATACTCCCTGAGAGAGTTAAGAAATAACTAAAGTCTCACGTCAATAATGAAAAACTTATGCCAGAAACCAAGCCAAGAAGGCATGTTGAGTAACTATCAGGTGACATACAATGAACAGGATTATTTTGACTTGCCTGTATTCCATTTTCTCATTGTTGAGCACCTATTATATGGGGGGTCTGCCAGATATTTAGTTTGTGCTTTGGCATGGGTGATCTTATTTAAGCCTTCCAGGAATTCCAAAAGCTTAATAAAGTAATCAGGAAATGCAAATCAAAACGACTCTGAGATACCATCTTACACCTGTCAGAATGGCTATGATCAAAAACACTGATGACAGTCTATGTTGGAGAGGATGCGGAGCAAGGGGAACACTCTTTTACTGTTGGTGGGAGTGCAAACTTGTAAACCACTGTGGAAATCAGTATGGCGGTTTCTCAGAAAATTGGGAATCGATCTACCTCAGGACCCAGCTATGTCATTCTTGGGCATGTACCCAAGGAATGCTCAATTATACCATAAGGACACATGTTTAACTATGTTCATAGCAGAATTATTCATAATAGCCAGAACCTGAAAACAATCTAGATGCCCGACGACTGAAGAATGGATTAAGAAAATGTGGTACATATACACAATGGAGTACTACTCAGCAGAGAAAAACAATGACTTCATGAAATTTGCAGGCAAATGGATGGAACTAGAAAATACCATTCTGAGTGAGGTAACCCAGACTCAGAAGGACAAACNTGGTATGTACTCACTCATAAATGGATACTAGATGTAAAGCAAAGGACAATCAGACTGCAACCCACAGCTCCAGGGAGGCTACCTAGCAGGGAGGATGCTAGTAGGGACTGTCGCATGGATCACCCGGCAAAGGGGAAATAGATGAGATCTACATGAGCAAACTGGGGGTGGAGGGTAATGGAGGGCAAGGGATGGGGGACGAGAACATAGGAGAATGGGAGGTTTGAACTGGAACAGGGACAGAGTGGGAGGACAAGGAAAGAGAGATCATGATAAATGAAGTCATCATGGGAATAGGGAGAAACAGAGTGCTAGGGAAGTTCCCAGGAATCCACAAAGATGACTCCAACTTAGACTATTGACAATAGTCAGGAGGGTGCCTGAACTGGCCTACTCCAGTGATCACATGGATACTCTGTCATCATAGAGCCTCATCCAGAGACTGATGGAGGCAGATGCAGAAATCCACAGCCGGGTGCCAGGCCGAGCTCCCCAATCGATGAGAGAGAGGAGGGATTCTATGAGCAAGGGGCATCGAGATGATGATGGGAAAATGTACAGAGATGACCAGCCAAATTAGTGGAAACGCATGACCTGTGGACCGATAACTGTGGAGCCCCCAGGGTACTGGACTAGGGCCTCTGGATATGTGAGACAGTTGTTTAGCTTGACTCTTTAGGGGGCCCCAAGGTCATGGGATGGGGATCCATCCCTGGTGCATGAGCTGGTGTTTTGGAGCCCAGTGCCTATGGTGGGACACCTGGTGCAGCTTTGGTGCAGAGAGGAGGGTCTTGGACCTGCCTCAACTGAATGTACCAGGCTCTGCTGATGCCCTATGGGAGAACTTGCCTGGGAGGAGGGAGGATAGGGGGATCTGTGGTTGGTATATAAAATGAATAGAAAATCTTTTAATAAAAAAAAGAATCCTTCTGTTAAATGTCATGCAAATGGAGCTCTGAGAAGAGAATTGATGTGCTTATGATAAGTGAGTCAAGGGACTTAAACACAGTCTCTCAGCCAGCTTTGCTGCTTGTTCAATGACACCTCAGCTGATTTGATTAAATTTGTGTATTGGTACATGAAGTATTCTAATCTCAGAGCCAACTACACACAAAAGTAGAGGAAGTACTTATTCTCGGGATACTGTGTTCATTTATTTCTCAGTAGGAAAAGGCGTCCACACCATAATAAAGCAGGACATCAGTCACTAACATTGTGACATCAGGACAAAGACAACTTACTGTGAGTTGTCTGAAAGGCAAATGAGAATCATACTGCACCTATAATATTAACTGAATTTCATGTTTTGACCATTTACACCAGGGCAGGCTCATCCATGTGGAGGATTGTCACGTGTTGAATACTTTCCTTGCTTCTAATCCCATTTGACTTAGATACTGCCATTTCTCTAAAGAGAAATGACCATGATAATATATCACATGACAGTTTCCAAAACATTTCTGAGCATTTTGATTCTCACCCTAACTACAGCTAGAGTAAGCAAGCTTCAGTTGCCCTATCTGATAGGTGAGGGAACTGATGTTAATGGGACATCTACGGCAGAGCTGTAAATAGGTACTTACANGTTGAAAAGTCAGTTGAGTACACAAGGCAGCAACTTGAAAACATGTATATTTTTTAACCCTCTAACCCCACCAATGATGAATTATCATCTGGAAAGAATTCAAAAACTTGTTGTGTGCCCAAAGGCATGTAAATAGTATTCACAATAACTNGAAACTATCAATATATTCAGTAGTACAGCAAAGATTAAGGAAATTATGCCATATTCATCTTATATTCTATATCCAAGCAAATAAGATAGTCTTTCAGCAAAATGCTTTTATTTCTGTTTTAATGTGTGTGTGTGTGTGTGTGTGTGTGTGTGTGTGTGTGTGTGTGTTTGTAGGTGGGTGGGTGTGGGTGTGCATGTGAGCTTGCAAGAGTTTATGTGCAACCATGTATGTCTGAGCCTATGGAGGCCAGAATAGGCATTAGGCCCTCTGAAACTGGAGTTAGAGGCAATTAGAGGCTCCCTGATGTGGGTACTGGGAACTGAACTGTAATTCTATAGAACAGCAAGTGTTCTTAACAGCTGAGTACCCTCTTCAGCCCAAGATAGAAATTTTCAGCCTATAGTTCTACTCTGTCTGCTAAGAACTTTGTAGCAGATTGTACATGGTAATAGCAGAACACCTGTCAGAGCAAGCCATCACATCTTCAACTAGGAAGCAGGTGGAGGAAGGGGGGGAGGCAGGTGGAGAGAGAAACTCTCACAATTCTTTTGATGGCAGGCTACAGTTGACCAAAGACTACCTACAAGGCCCTACTTCTTAACGTTTTCAAAGAAATTTCCTACCACTCATAACTTGGGGACCAGGACTCCAATCACAATGGATCTTTGAGTGACATCCATGCTACATTCAACTTAAATGATAGCAGGCACTAATTCTATCATTAGGGCTCTAAATGTTGTAACCCGCAAATCCTTCCAAAGGCCTCCCTGCTAATATCACATTGAGAATTAGGATTTTAATGTGTGTTTGGGAGGACATAAATCATTTAGCTCATAGGATCTAGTCAGCACTGTGTGCTTGTTAACTATTAAAGAGGCAGCAGGGCACCATGNGTAAGAATGGGCCCAGAATCCAGGAAGCCTAGGTTTACAGACATATGTGTGCACACACAACAACTTTAAAGGAATTTAAAGCAAAACAAAAATTCCNTCTTTTTAAGTAGCCTGCGTCAGGCATTCCATTACAGTAATGAACAGCTGATTTCCAGTCTCTGTAGTTTAAAAGTTGTTTGTCTGGCATACAAGGAAAGGGGTTTCCTTGCGATATTTTCATACATTTAACATTATACTTTGTTCTTACCTGACTCCCCACATCCCTCCCCTTCCTATCTCTCCTCTTGGTAGCTCCCTTTTTTCCTTTCATGACATAAATATGAATCATTATCCTCTCTTGTTCCCCTCTNCCAACATTTTAGAAGTTTTCCACCCCACCATAATCTTCTTAGTACTTCCATGTCCTACACATATGTTTAAATCTAAATTCCATATATGAGAGACAATATGTGGTATTTGTTTTGTGTTTAAAGAAAAACTAACATACAAAAGTATTTTCTGTTTTCATTTTCAATTAATTTTACAAGTTAGCATACAAAGCATTGGGTTCCATTACAAANTTTTTTTACATTTGTGTTATACTTTTTTCTAACTCATGTAACTTCCCAATGCCCTCTGCCATAACCCCTCTTCCACCCTGAATGGTTCCTCCCTTCCCAGAGAATACCCACTTGTGCTTTCATGTGACATGTATTCTGTCATCTTGATTTACTTTTCCTTCCCTTAAGATATTTCCCCCTCTCATCATCTCCTTTATAGTCCTATAATCTATCTATATATATGCAATATATAATATACACAAATATAATTTAAATACAGATTTTATGTATAAGAAAAAAATCTGAGGCTCTTTGTCTTCCTGAGTTTGGCTCATATCTCTTGATATAATAGTTTCCAGTACCACCAATTTTCTGTGAGCATCATATCCTCACAAACAAATAAAATTCCATTGTGTATATACCATGTTTTCTTTATCCATTCATCTGTTGATGGATATCTAGGTTGGCTCGTATCTTGCTTATTGTGTATGATGCAGCNATAAGTATGAGTATATTGTGGGATCATGTGGCACTCCATTTTTAGATATTCAAGTCATCTCCATACTGACTTCTATAGTGGCTACACAAATTAATACATCCACCAACAGAGCATAAGTCTTCCTATTTCCCCATAGCCTTTTTGGCATTGGTTGGTATTTGTGGTTTTTTTTTTTGTAAT
>LZPO01087973.1:4690-22081 GCA_001675575.1 Neotoma lepida | reverse complement strand
GAGAGAGAGAGAGAGAGAGAGAGAGAGAGAGAGAGAGAGAGTAAAATGGTAGCTGTAACATGTATGGCAGAGGGAGGCACATGGTACCAAAAGAGTCTTTGGTAAGGAAAGCTCAAGTAGCCGGGAAGTAAAGGAAGGTGTCTCTAAGATTGTGAGAGAAGCAAGGACCAGAGGAATAGCATTGGAAAGGAGGAGCTGTGGTGGCCATTTGATAAGGGTCTGAGGAGCTAGAGAGGGTCGTGGAACTGCCAGGCTTGAGAAGAGTGGGCGAGAAGAAGGACAGGTGCACCAGGGCACTGGAAGAAGCTAAAGCAGGGACAGGATGGGTCCTTACACACACACACACACACACACACACACACACACACACATGAGCATGCGTATTCTTCTCTCATTTATTACATCCTGACCACAATTTCTCCTCCCTCCCCTCCCTGCAGTCTTTCCCCCACACCTTCCTTCTCCCCCAGATCCACACCTGCTCCATCTCCCCTCAGAAAAGANCAGACCTCCCAAGGTCATCAACCAAATATGGCATAATATGCTACAATAAGACCAGGCACATACTATCATATCAAGGCTGGACAAAGCAATCAGAGTAGGAGGAAAAGGGTCCCACAGGCAGGCAAAAGTGTCAGAGACAGATCCTGATCCCACTCTTGTGAGTCCTGCAAAAACACTGAGCTACTTAGCTATAACATATATGTAGAGGAACTAGATGAGACCCATATGGGCTTCCTGATCTCTGCAAGCTCCCATGAGTACCAGTCAGTTGATTCTGTTGGCCATGTTCTCCTGGTGTCTTTGATCTCTGTGGTCCCTCCAATTCTTCCTCCTCCTCTTCTTGATCTGCAGAACTCCATGAGCTCTGCCTAATGCTTGGCTATGGGACTCTGCATCTGCTCCTATCCGTTGCTCAATGAAATTTCTCCAGTCACTTTGATGAGAATTCTGCTAGTGAGGATGTGGAGCAAGGGAAACACTCCTCCAGTGCTGGTGGGAGTGCAAACTTGTACAGTCACTTTGGAAATCAATATGGAGGTTTCTCAGAAAATTATGATTGATTTAACTCAAGACTCAACTATACTATTCCTGGGCATATACCCAAAGGATGCTCCACCATACCACAAAGGACATTTGCTCAACTATGTTCAGAGCAGCTTTATTCATAATAGCCAGAAACTGGAAACAACCTAGATGTCCCTCAACCAAAGAATGGATAAAGGAAATATGGTACACTTACACAATGGAGTATTACTCAGATGTTGAAACAATGACATCATGAAATTTGCAGGCAAATGGCTAGAACTTGAAAAAAATCATCCTGTGTGAGGTACCCAGACACAGAAAGATAAACATGGTATGTACTCACCCATAAGTGGATATTAACTATAAAGTAAAAGATAANCATGCTACAGTCTACAGACCAAGAGAGGCTAAGTAACAAGGAGGGCTTACTGGGGGACACATGGATCTCTCTGGGAAGGGGAAATAGAATAGATTTCACAGGTGGACTGGGGTGGGTGGGGTTAGGAGCAGAAAGATCATATTGGGCAGAAAGGAGGGAGAAAATACTGGGAGAAATGACTGAAATTGGGGGACATTTTGGGAATGAAGTGGAAACCCCATGCAATGGAAACTCCATGGAATCTACAACAGTAACCCTGGTAAAGGCTGTTAGTAATGGGGGACATGGAGCCTGAACAAACCATCTTCTGTAAGCAGGTGTCTTAGGATTTCTATTGCTGTGAGGAGACACCACAACCACAGCAACTCTTATAAAAGGAAAACATTTAATTGTGTAGCTTACAGTTCAGAGTTTCAGTCCATTATCATCATGGAGGGACACAGCAGCATGCAGGTAGACATAGTGCAGGAGAAGGAGCTGAGAATTCTACAACTTTGATCCACAGGAACAGGAAGTGAACTGAGACACTGGGTGTGGCTTGAGCATATATGAGACCTCAAAGCCCACCCCCACAGTGACACACTTCCTCCAACAAGACCACACTTACTCCAACAAAGTCACACCTCCTAATAGTGCCACTCCCTATGAGCTTATGAGGGCCAATTACATTCAAACTACCACACCAGGCAAAGCCTCGAGTGGAGGGATTAAGACACCAACCCAGCCACCAAACCTTTGATGTACAGTGTACCTGCCTGCAGAGTGTTCTAGGACCAGAGTCTAGCAGAGTCATTTGTGTTCTTAATGTTAGTCATTCTAACTGGTGAGATGGAATTTCAAATAACATATTTATTTATTGTTTATTTTTTAGAAAAAGTCTCATTGTGTAATCCTGGTTGGCTATAATCTTGTATCTGCCTATTAAGTTCTGTGATGACAGGTATGACTTGCTAGACCCAACTTCTCAAAAAAAATTAATTTACACTTTCCTGATGGCTAAATATGTTGAACATTTTAAAAAATATTTATTCACCATTTGTCTTCTTTTGAAAACCATCTATTCTGAAGAGAGAGATGGCTCAGCAGTTAAGAGCACTGGCTGATGTTCCAGAGGACCTGAGTTCAATTCCCAGACCATCAGGTGTTCAATTATGCCTTCAGGGGGGTGTGGGGAGGAGGAAGAAGAAAAACTATCTATTCAATCAATTAGCGTCTTTAATGATTGGATGATTTAGGTTTATGGTATTCAAATTTTACAGTTCTTTATAGATTCTAGATACTATTTCCATGTTTGATGCATAGCTGCAATCATTTTTCTCACTCTATAGGCTGTCTCTTCATTCTCACAACTGCGTTTCCCGTTGTGCAGTAAGTTTTTAGTTTCATGTAATCTCATTTGTTAGTTCTTCTTGTGTTATTGGAGTCCTCTTCATAAGCCCTTGCCTATGCTTATACCTTGAAGTGTTTTGTCTGTTTTCCTCAACAATTAAAGAGCATCAAGTCTTACACTAAGGTCTTTGATCCATTTTAAATTGTCTTTTGTTCAAAGTGAGAGATATGAATCTANTTTCATTCTTAGATATTTATTAGAATGCATAGGTACCTTTTATTTTAGCATTGTTCATGTCTTTTGTAGGCACAAGGGCAGAGTTGAATAGATGAGACACAGACCATGAAGTCTAGACACTCCAGGAAATGTTATTAGCTGGCACTTTTATAACAAAGCTTTCTGACCCTTGATTTAAATAGTCATTGAGCTTATAAGGCTAAGGAGGGACTTAGAGTCCTGGTTTTCTTCTTGGTCTAAGCATGGAGGGAACTAGGTAAGAAGAGAAGTAAAGAATGACCATTAGTAAATGCACAACATGTCATGACCCAGATACATGGCTTTCTCTCTGACCAAGTCATAGTAGCTAAACCTAGAACAAATGCATGACTATAATATTTTCACCTCTCAACATTGAAGCAAAACCTGGGTAAACATAAAAGCACCAAAGACTGACTCTGTGATCTTTTGTAAATTGTCAACATTAAGACCAGTTTGAAAAACTTGGATGAGCTCACACTGAAAAAGTTGAGCAGACAAATATGTAAAGAATACTCCAGTCATTTCAGAAGTTTTTCATTAAAAAAGGAAATTCATTAAATAGACACACCCTCTTGAATTAGCAGGGTCATTGCATCAAAATAGGTCTTAGGGCCATTCCAGATTTGGAGAAGGGAGGAAAGATACTTGACACTCTATGAAATGAAGCAACGTGTCCAGGTGACTAAGGGATAGATCATACTACCATATTAATAAAACTGACACTAAATAAAAGGTGAATACCTAAAAAACTGGAACTGACTTGNTTGGTGAATACTGTTGGCCTCCTAAGAATAGAAATATTCTTATAGCTACATAAAAAGTTGAAAATTATCTAAAAGGAAGCTGGGTGTATTAGCAAATACCTGAAATGTCAGGGTTCAGTAAGTAAAACAGAAGAGTTGCCACATATTTGAACCTCATCTGATCTACATGGTAAGTTCTAGGTCAGCAATGGTTGCTTACAGAGATCTGTCCAAAAGCAAATGTAAAATAAGGAGAGAGAAAGAGAGGAGGAGGAAATGAAGATGGAGGGTAGAACAGAGCTCATTTTTGAGTATCAGGGTATATTTTGTGTTCTATATTATATTCTTTGCAAACATTATTTCGTATTTATTTGTGCTTTCTCCAGTTTACAGGTGAGGAAACTGGGGCTCAGAAACACACACACATACACACACACACACACACACACACATACACACACACACCCCTACCGCTTTCTCAAGCTCATACTTTTAATAACAATAAGAAAAACTTACTGAGAGTTGTATAGTACGATGGGGAGGACATTCTAGAGTCACGATCTCACAANGTCAAGAATTAAAAGCAGATAATCCAACTCCGAAGTTGACATTACTGACCACGTCACTAAACTGCATCTATATGGTATGTAATACAATTCTTTCTCCAGTGTCAGATTTTTTTTACAGACTATCCTCCTTGATTTTGCAGCTTTACTTGAGCATATTNCATCATGGGAGATCCAGAATGGTCCTCAAGCCTCAGATCTGGCTCATCCTCCAAGTTACTGTCTGTCACTTCTAGTATGTGTCTCGTACCTGTACTGGAATCAATGGGCTTTTTCAACCTCGTGAAGCTGTATCATTTCTCCAAGTANAGTGACAAAATATACTCAGCATAGCTTCCAGCTGGGCATATTAAATGCCTTCATCAAGCTCTGAGAAAAAGATCATCTTGGAAGGAAATCTAGACAACCATAGGAACCATATAGACAACATGGCAATTCACATCTGAGAAGAATGTGTATGACCTATATGACAGTTTGTTGGGGCACCAAACAAAGTATCAGATAGTTTAAACAGTAGAAATTGATTTTCTCATTGTTCTGTAGCAAAAGCAACCAAGATCAAAGTAACATCAGGGGAGGTTTTTNCTGAGACCCTTCTTCTATGAAAAGGAACAATATTAATAAATAAAATAAAGGGACTAGTATTTGTATCAAAGAATAAGAGAAATATTATCACCAAAGACAATGGAAACTCAAGAGTGNTGTACCACATTTGGACTACAAAGATTTTTATTTCCTCAAATCATGAGAAAGATAGAATCCCTTGGACTCTCTGTCCATTAAAAAGTTTTATTCATTTTTATGTGTATAGATTTTTTCNAGTTTTTATGAACATTTCTTTCATTGAGTATATTTTAGTCACACTATTTCCCCTCCTCACAGATCCTTCCCATCTTCCTACCCACTCAAGTTTGTGTTTTCTTTCTCTCAAAAACAAATCCAGGAAAACCAACAACACAAAACTAAAATTCAAAACAGTAAACTAAGAAAGAAATAGAGGAAGGAAGAAAAGAAGGAAAGAAAGAAAGAAGGAAGGAAGGAAGGAAGGAAGGAAGGAAGGAAGGGAGCCAATAAGACAAAAAAATAACAAAACAAAACAGAAAATGCACACAAGTGCACACACACACACAAACACACACACACACACACACACACGGAATCTGTTTTGTGTTGTCTTACTACTCCTGGGCATAGGTATATGGGTGTTTTGCAGATTTATGCACAACATGCATGGTTGGTGCCTGCAGGGGCTAGAAGAGGATGTTGAATCTTGAAGACTGGAGTTACAGACAATTGTGAGCTGCCACATAGATGTTGAGAATCAAATCTGGGTCCTTTGGAAGAACATCCAGTGCTCTTAACCACCAAGCAATCTTATCAGGCTGTAAAACTTGGCTATTTAAAAAAAAAGTTCAATTAAAAACATTTTTAGATTTACTTTTATATGAGTATTTTGTCTACATATGTGTGGTATACTATATACATGCCTGGAACCCATGAAAGTCTGAATAGTGGAGCAGATCCTTTTGAACTCTAGTTATATATGATTGTGAGCTTCCATGTGGGTACTGGGAAACTAACTTATATCCTCTGCAAGAACAGTAAGTATTCTTAAATTCTATGCCATCTCTCTAGCCTTAGCCTGTCCAATTTTAAATACTACATTTTAAAAGGAACACTGGTAAATTGGAGACAAAAGAATAATGAAGAGTCTGAAGCAGAGACAAGTTACCCACCAGAATTTGATGTTAAGACCCTATTGCTGAAGACAACATATGCATTGGTCACAAGACATGGGGAAATCAATTTGGTATTGGTCAGGAAGCTTCCTCTCTGCTGGCTATCTCTCCTGGCACTGGAAGGTGCTATGCAGGCTGTTGGAGGGAAAGTTATTAAGAATCTTATGCATCTATGAACTCTGTGAATTGCAATAATGACCAACGTGGCAAGATATGCTCATAGGTGCAATAGTGNTTCAAATGTTATAGGGGTAACAAACCATTTTCTGATCATATTTAAGACCTGCTTCAAAGGAGGAAATACATGCTTGGTATTGCATCTTTGGCCCAAAACCCATGGTTGGGGAGCTCACAGAACCTCCTATTATTATTCTGCTAAATGGGCATAGTATCAATGTGCTAAGTTGGTATCTCTCTATCCATAGATTAGTGAAATTCTCAGACCTCATCAGAAAAGTTTCTTTGTTCAGTGGGTGATGGCTAATCCAGAAAATAAAAAACTAATCAAAATATAGAGAATAGAATTCTGTGGAGTCCTCAGCTACAAAAGGGATATCTATATCACACTCTGTGCTAGTTTGCTTTTTATTGTGATAAAATACCATGACCAAAAGCAACTTAAGGAAAGAAGTGTTTATTTGGCTTAATTATCCTGACCACAGTCCATAAAGGAAGTTAGAAACTCAAGGCAGGAACCTAGAGGCAGGAACTGAATGAATACTGCTTACTGGCTTCCTTACCATGAGTTGTTTAACCTGCTTCCTTTTTCTCTTTTTGTTTATTCTTCTCTCATATAATATGTACTGACCACAGTTTCCCCTCCCTCCACTCCTTCCAATCTCCCATCCTCTTCCACTCCTTCTCCATTTCGCTTCAGAAAAGAGTTGGCTTCCCAAGGATATCAACTGAAGATGGCATAACAAGTTACAATAAGACTAAACACAAACCCTCATATGAGGGCTTGATGAGTCAACCCAGTAAGAGGAAAAGGGACCTAAGAGCAGGCAAAAGAGTCAGAGATACCCCCACNNCCCCTGTTAGCAGGCCCACAAAAACACCAAGTTAACAACTATAACATATTTGCAGAGGACCTATTGNAAACCCATNCAGGCTCCATCACTGCCACTTCAGTCCCTTTGAGCCACTANGAGCCTCCTTAGTTGATTCAATGAGCCATGTTCTCCTGGTGTCCTTGACCCTTTGACTTCTACAATTCTTCCTTCCTTTCTTCTGTGGGGTTCCCTGAGCTCCAAGGGAAGGGGCCTGGTAGAGATATCCAATTTGGGCTCTCTCTGTGCCTAATGTTTGGCTGTAGGTCTCTGCATCTGCTCCCACCAGCTACCAGAAGAAGCCTCTCTGATGATGATTATGCTAAACACCAATCTATGACTATAGCAGAATATCATTAAGAATCATTTTATTGATTTATTTCTATCCCAGATCCCTGGACTATCCAGCCTCCAGTTNCTGGTCATCAAGGCAGTGTTGGACATGAGCTTCCTTTTGTGGTGTGGGCCTCAAATTAGACCAGTCATTGGTTAGCCATTCCCATAAGATCTACATCTTCATCTCCCCCACACATCTTGCAAGCAGGAAAGATTATAGGTTGAAGGTTTTATGGCTGGGTTAGTGTCCCAGTCCCACCACTGGAAGCTGCCTGGTTACTGAAGATGGCCAGCTCATTACCCTGCATTCTTATGCTCCCCAAGACTCCATGCCCAGGGGTAGCACAACCCCCAATGTGCTGGACCCTACTACATGAATTATTAATCAAGAAAATACCTTATTAGACTTGCATACTAACAATCTGATAGAGTCATTTTCTCAATTGAGTTTCCCTGGTCCTGGATGAGTCCAGTCATCTTAAGTTGACAAAGTTTTAACCAGCACACATTTCAACCCCAAAGATCAGAGAATAAACTTGTGGAAGAAAGGGAAAAAAAGGGAAAAAAGGTTTTAAGAGCTGGAGGTTCGGGAGGACCATACAGTAAAACAGTATATTCTGGACATGACAGGACAATTGTGCTCATGAACTCGTGAGCAGCTAAAGATATCTGCACAAGTTCTGCACCACATCTAGTCAGTAAATATTCTGGCATTGAAGAGGAAGCAGTTCATGAGTTCTCATCCCTCGCTAATGAGCTCTGAACAGTTGATGGCTTCTGTGTGGATTCTGCTGGGTCAACCATGCTCCAATGATCACTCCACACCCAGTAGTATATGACAGCAATAATTGGAGTTGGTGGGTTGTTAAAAATAAAACAAAAAGAGGGCATAAAATTACAGGTGTGTGGGAGAATTNGAGGTATATCAGAGAGGAGCAAGGAGGAGGAATTAGGGGTGAATATGATCAAAATATGTAATGTGGAATTGTCAGAAGTTTAACAATGTTCTTATTGAAATAAGACTGATTCAAAGCTTTCAGAGAGCAGGATGAGGCTTGGGTAACTGCTGTAAAACATATTTGGCATTAGAATTCCTTAGATAGGGAGATTTATGCCACTTTTCTTGAGTTATTAAGTATCGCGTAGGCTTGGGGAGTCTATACTTCTGAATTACTCTCAAAGGTAATTCTTACATGCACCACCTTACTACAATCTGATTTCATTACTCCATTTGTTTGTTTCCCCATTTCTCTAACAAAATGCATCATTTATTTCATAGGAATGCATTTGTATCTCTCATACATCATGTATCAAATTATACTTTAATTTTGTCATATCCACACTTAGCTATGTAGACTTTAGACAGTAGAATCTATTTTATTATCACTTTGCAAACTCCTACAGCATTTACCACAGTGCCGAGCACAGAGTATCAATATGGTTTTGAGAACATACAGAAAGTAACATTAATATTGTATTTTTCACTTCTCCAACTCTGGCAGGAAGACCTACCTAATTGCTGTGTGATTTGCCATAGTTGGGTAGTCAGGCTGGGATGAGGGTGATTAATTACAACTAACATGCTGTGTTGCCCAAGAGGCTGGTAGCCTATGTTATAGTCAATTAGCTACCAGACACAACCATTTATGTTGTTATTTATTACTGGATATGTCTAAGAAATGAATCCTGTAAGACAGAGAACAAGTGAGGGGACCCATCACTATGGGCCTCCAGGCAGAAAACACAGAGAACNTCAGGGATCACCGGGGGCTGTTGTCCTCAAATAAGGCAACTGGGAAAAGATCCAAATCCTCCCACCTACAGCTTTCAATACACAAGATGAGAAGGAACTGAACAAGTTCTCTTCAGCCAGGGGCACAAAGCACCAGGGAAGCCTCTGAGGTACAAAATATAGACACAGGAATGTAAGATGCTGGCTGAGAAAGCAGCATGCACCAGAGAAGAGAGAGATCATGGCTAGCAGCTTCAAATAGATTCACATGACCCTAGTGAGTGAGCTGGAGCCGAGAATCAAAAGCAGACTCTGAGAAGTAAATCACCATTATTGGAAGAATAAAAGAAGGAGGGTAGACCAGGAAGGAGGTGGAGATCTTCAGAGTAAAGGAAAGGAAGTTTCAGGAAAGAGGGAGAAAAACAGTTTGAACATCACAGACACCACCTCTCAGATGTACTCCCAGGCATTGTGAAAGACAGTGCTGTGTAGTGGAAACAACATAGATGTTAGGACCGGATTCAACCTGACTTTGAAGATTCTGTTTCTGCCACTAACCTTGGGCTAATTTCTTAGGCCATCTGGAAGTGTTTCTTAATCCGTAAAAGGGGGAAGATACTTATCTCAATGTGGTTTGGAAGATGGATTGAGATAACCATGTATGTGGAACACTTGGCAGGTTCTCAACAATTGTTTCCTTAGTACATTATGCTTCTTACAACAGACACATAAAATTGGCTTATCCGTTCTACAACAGAGAAATCTGAGGCTTACAGAAACATTCAATTTATGCGTGATTGCAAGTTAGTAAGTGGCAGAGTCATAATTGAAACCCATGTTTGGGGTGGGGGAATTAGTTCAGGGGCAGAGAACAAGACTCACACATGTGAGACCTTGGGTTCAGTCTTCAGGACCAATGAGAAAAGAATAAAAAAAGAAGCTCCCTTTTGTTTGACTCTGAAATTCATGCGGCTTGCTTTACATTTTGAAGTGAGTGGGGTAACATGGATTTACTTAAGGCAAAGTGGGTACAACATTTCGTGGTGAAATGAAAGGGATGGAAAGGAGTATGCTTACTCTTGCTAACAAAACAGAATGGTACAGAAGGATGCTAATCATCAGCTTTAACCTTTTCTGTCTATCTGTCTGTCTGTCTTCCTTCCCTCCCTCCCTCGCCCTCCCCCTCTCTCTTTTTCTTTTTTAAGCTCTGTAACACACTCTTTCTGCACCTCTGTTTTGCTATTGCCTCTGAATTCTGCTACTCTGAATGTCTATGATGGTTAATACGGATCGCCAACTTGACAAGACAAGTTGACAAGTCTCTGGGCATGTCTTTGAGGGAATTTCTAATTGTGGGAGGAAACACTTCATGGGTGGGGGCTTGGGCTGAATAAAAAGGAGGAGGCAAGAGTNCATGTACATTCATCTCTCTCTGCTTACTGACTGAGAATGCAATGTCATACTATCTCAACTTCCTGCCGCCACGACTTCTCCACTATGACNGACACTTCCCACAGACTATGAGCGGAAATACAACTCTTTCTTCTGTAACTTGTTTTTGTCAGGTATTCTGTCTCAGTAACAAGACAAATAACTAATACAGTGGCCTTGCTTCCATTGCCTCCTCCACACTCATTACCAAGTTAATATTTATTGAGAGCTGAGGGTACTTTGACAATATATTGGAAAAATTGTCCGTGAATGCAACAGCCTAGCTGAGTAATTTCTTAGGTTCTAAAGACTAAAGAAACAGCTTTGCAATGTCATACTTAGTCTTTTTCTTTTTCTTCACAAGGTGTGCTAACACAGGTATAGAGGTAAGCAAAATAAATGTTAAGTACTGGTGCCCCAGAGGATTCAGAATTACAGCTTCATTGAGATGAGTAAGCGCTTTGGAAAAATGTACTTCCGAAGGCCNACTCATCATCATATGAATTTTTGTTCAAGAAGTCCCTCCATATGAAATCTGCCCACCTGAGTTTGAAACACTTTAACTGGGAATGCTTTTCTTCAATTTCCAATGACATGATCATAAATAGATGCTATGACAAGGGGTTTACTTAGACTCACTTTATAGTCACTCTAGAGTATTGATGCTAGTGTAGCTATTTGCTTGTTAAAACATCANTTGCATTACACTTCAATCTATAAAAGTCACTTTTCTTAGCCAGAAAGCCCCNATAAAGATAGTCCCCGAGTCTGTTTAAAGATGGCTCAGTCANGAAGTCTCTTCTTGGTCCTTCTGCTTTTATAGGGACCAGGATTTCCTGCAGTAATTTTTCCAAAATAATTGAAGTATTCCACTTAAACAACACAGATATGTGACTTGTTCCTCATCCTATTTCTATTTTTTTTATTTTCCTACTTTCTTATTCCATCCACCTATGTAAAGGCAAGAAACACTACCAAACTCATCCTATGAAACCAGCACTATCCAAATACCAAAAATTAGACAAAGATACAATAAGAACAACAAAACTATAGACCAATTTCACCTAAGAATAGAATTGTTTGACTCCTTCATTTACTATCTGTATCCTTTTTATATTTTTCTTATTTCTCTAAATAAAACTTGACTTATATAGGATGAGAGTGAGGAGAATGGGTATCTATCCCTCATTTTAGATTTGGGAGCAGAGGTTCTCAGTTTACCCTCATTTAGTATACAGTCCTTGTTCTACTGATGCATGGTCCTTCTGTTTATTGTTTCTTTGGGGAATTTTCATCACAAAGGGATGTTGAACTTTATTCAAGACCTTTTTAAAAACTCAACTGAGGTGATTATATGATTTTTGTCCTTAAGTGTATTTATGTGCTGAACCACTTATTAATTTGCATATGTAGACCCTACTCTGAATCTGTGAAACCAAACCAACTGATCATAGTGTATGATCTTATTTTGGTCCTGAATTCAATAAGCAAGCATTTTATTGAGAATTTTTGTGTCTAGTTCATCAGGGAAATTGGTATATATTTTTCATTCTTTGATGTGACCCTAGCTAGTTAATGTTGATATTATAGAGTGAGTTTTGTAGTATTTCTTTTCTTTTTACTGTGTGGGACAGTTTGAAGAACATTGGTGTTTTCTTTTCCTTAAAGGTTTGCAAGAATTCAGCCATGCATCCATCTGATTCTGGAATTTGTAATGTTGAGAATATTTTTATCACTACTTCAATCTCCTTTATTATTTATAAATTGGTCTAAATTGTTTATATATTCTTGATTTTTATTAGTCAGGTCAGATATGTCTAGGAACATCTGTCTTCAAATGTGTGTTCCTTTATCTAGGTTTGGGGCAATGTGCTATAATTTAATTGAATAAATTCTCTATGCCTTAGGCTTTACCTTAGCTCTATTTGTTCTGTGGTTTCTTAAGTTTGGTCTCCTGATCATTTCCCAGAACTCTTGGATCTTGTGGTCATAGCTCGTACTTAAAGGACATGAAGGCAGTATTTGTATCACTTTGCCCTCCATTATGCTATCTTTCTTCTGCTTGTCTAGTCCATTGGTAATACTTTCCACCGAATTTTTTTATTTGATTCATTGCATTTATATTGATAGCATTTCTATTTTTTTTCAAAATATTAATGCCATATTTAATTTTTATTTTATGTCTTNTTCATCTACATTGCTGATTTTTCTCATTCATATTATTACCTATTCCTCTACATCACTACTTCCCTACACCAAGCCTGATTAAATCCACCTGCTGTTTTTTATCTCCTTCCAGGTCATTCACCATTTTTACTAGCAAATGTTTGTAGTCTTCATTTGACATTTTACCTATTTCAGTATCATTGGGTTCAGGAGTTATAATCACTTGGAGGAATCTGATGGGAATGTCTTTCTGAAAATGTTGCTCTGATTGATTGATAAATAAAGCTGTTTGGCCAATGGTGAGGCAGAATAAGGTTAGGAGGGACATTTGAACTAGGGGGAGAAAAAAAGAAAATAGAGCTGGGCAGACGCCATTCTGCCATATAGAGAACAGCATGTAATGACACACAGGTAAAGCCACGTGGAACACATGGCAACATAGATTTATAAAATGGGTTAATTTAAAATGTAAGAGGTAGCTAGCGAGAAGCCTGCCATGGGCATAGTTTAAAAATGATATAAGCCTCTGTGTGTTTACTTGGGTCAAAGCAGTCATGGGAGCTGGGCGGGAGTGGACAAACTTTCACCTACAGGAATCATGTTGCCTTGTTCTTATGTTTCTTTTGTTTCTGTTTCATTATTTGGACATCNGTTGGTTTGGATATTTCTAAACATGTGTGCATTTGTATGTGTGTGTACATGTATGTGTATATGTATGTGTGTATATGTGTGTCTGCCTGTGTGTATGCATATGTGGTAAGTGTGCATGCATATCTGTGTATGGTGTGTGTGTGTCTGTGTGTATATGTGTGTCTCGGTATATGTGTGTCTGTGTATATGTNTGTGTGTCTGTGTGTGTGCATGAGTATACACATATGTATGTATATCTGTGTGTGNGGGGGCATATGTATATTGCGTGTGTGTGTGTATGTATATGTGTGGGTGTGGTGGGATCTTCCTATTAAGCAGTCTACTCTTGAAGGCTCAACTGCCAATAGCACTAAGAAAGGAGGAAACAACTTTCTATAGCAGTAACTACATTAAACTAAAGAAGATATAGAAATACATTTAAAGTCAATTACATCCCACAGATATATTTTTAGAGAGTAGTACTGAAAGTGAGAAAACTGTTTTAGAATGTCCAATGAAGTTTAAAATTATTTAGAGTAAGTGTGGAAATAGTAGATGAATGGAATAAAAGAAGGAGATAGAAAAAGGGAGCTAAAGAGAAGCAAGGTTAAATAGATGGAAGGAAAAAAGGAGAAAAAAAATCATGTTGTNGAGAGGAAGAGATGCAATCAAGCAATTAAAAAATACAAAAATTGAAATCTGAAAACCAAACACAATTCCCGATAGTGAAAATGTTTAAAAAACAGAATTGGGTATGTATAAGGAATGAATAACAATAAAACCATAAGGGTATTTATTTTTAAAAAATCTAAAAATGTAAAGTCAAGGTACTACTAAATATATGGGGTGGAGGAAGGCCTGTGTGCAGAAATGAAAAAAAATAGGAAATGAAAAATATATTGTCCCCAAATGGAAAAAAAATACATGAGCACAATTGGATTCATATGTGAAAGGGAATAATAAATTTTAAAAATGAAAAACACAGTATAAATCTGCTAAACATATAGGAAACAAAAAGTGATGGCTAGGCAGATGACCCAGTGCTTGCTCTGTAAACATGAGGACCTGAGTTCAATTCCCATAGCTCTTGTAAAAAGGCTTCAAGAGGTAGCACACATCTGTAACCTGGTGATGAGGAGATGGAAACAGAGGGATCCCTGGGGCTTGGTGACCAGCTATCTGGTGAACTCCAGTGAGAGATCTTGTCCCCCAAATAAGGTGGAAAGCAGGTGAGAAGGATACTCAATATCAATCTTTGTTCTCTACATGCATGCACAAACATATGTGCACACCTACTTGTACACATATTCTAATATGTACATACATATTCAAAACGGTGATGGGGCAGAATTGAATTAGAAAAGAAAGAAAGAAAAAAATGTGTTCAAGTTGCTCTTGTCTCTGAGTCCTCAAATATTGAAAACTGCTACTTGTAGGATCAGCTGAACTATGGACTCATCTTTCTTTCAGTTACACTCTTGCTGTCTTCATTGGAATCTATGCCCACGAGAGCTCAGCTCACAACAGCCGTTTTTCTTCTTTTCCTATCAGGAACCTCTACAGGCCACAACTTGTCTCTGTATTTTATGGGCTGTGCAATCTCTCACCCCTTTTCCCAGGAATCCCCTAATTTTACTCTATTGGAGTAGCTAATGTATTAGCTGGGTGCTGTTCACTAAGTGCACTGGAGTTATTGGAACAACCACAGTAATGAACTGGTACAGGCAGAAGACCAGCCTTACTACTTTCAAGGCCTCCTGAGTATCAACAGCCTTGCTGGGGGTAGGAGATGCTGCTGCTGCTGCATGTATCATATTTACCCTTAGAACTTCAGAGTTCCCAGACTCAAAAATATTAAATAGCAGAATGGTGACCCCAGGATCTGATCAACCTGATGTCCTCAGGCTCACAACCTAACAAAATCTGAAGTAATTCTCAGTTGATGAGATTTATTCCCAGCCACCAAAGGTGAGGCTGGAATGACATCTTCTTATGCACTGTCTAGTCTGGGCCAGTTTCCCAGCACTTGCATCCTTCCCCATTTTGTGCCCAACCATCCTGCTCCCCACACCTGCCTCTATATGCCTTTCCCAACCACGATGCTGTGGCAATCCCAGTTCGTGCTCCCCAACCTGAGATGTTCCCCAATTTTGAACCAGAGATTCTCTCTCAAATTGGCACAGCTCCTGTCCTCCGTGTCATATGGAGGATCAAAATGACATTTCTCTCAGCTGTTGACCCACCCACAAGAAGAATCAATACCTCAGCAACATCCAGAATTGAATTTGAGGCTTGTGAGGACCACAGGCTTTTCCTGAAGGTATGACTGCACCACTTTTGTCTGGCCTACCTGTTGAAAGTGGTTTCTGAAGCTTTTCCTCTGCCAGGTAACTACATGGCTGGTGTGTTCAGCTGGCTTCTCTGATGAGAAAATTAAGTTNTCTTTTCCAGTACCTTTCACTTCCTTTGCAGAACTCGGAAACTTTTATTGCCCTCTTGAGACGATATCTATTGTTTTCTTTTCCTAACTTTGTGCTTCACCAGTCACACAGAGGCAAACACCAACTACTCTCCTGTCTGGGAGTCCTGCTTTTACTTTATAGTTTGGTGTCAGGACTATGGTATTCACAAAGAAGTTCTCTGGTCATGTCTGTTTGGAATTCTAAATACTCTGTTTTGATGTTCATCATTTTCTCCCCCTAGATTTTGGAAATACTTGGTTATAATTTTACTGGCTAAATTTTCTAAGGTTTGGTTGCTTGGATGTATTCTTGGAAGTTTTGGTTATGCTTGTTAACTTTATTCTTATATGTGTTTATGTATTATATCTCAANCTTCTCTTCNATCTTTGAAGTCCATCCTCCTGCTTGGGCTTGTCTGTTGGTGATGCTTTCCACTGAGTTATTTATTTGGTTTATCTAATCTTTCATTTCTATTTCAATTTTCCCACCATATTTTTGAAGTCCTTTGTGCATTCATTCATTCTTTTCAAAAGTAGGACTTGGAAATAAATCCTTTTGTGGCAGATCTGCTATCTCATTTTCTTATCTGTTTATCTAGTGCCCAGACATTGTAAGCTTATGTAGGGTCAGAGTGGATTGCTCTCTAATATGTTTTACGTTCTTTTGTTGTGCTTTGCACATCTATTGGGATATATGTGTCCTCTGGTCTTTACAGTCAACCCCTTCCACTGTATCTTTGTTTTATTTTACCTCAGTACCTCTACTGAGTTATCTTCATTTGAATTCATGCTTTACTTCTCCTTACTTCCAAATGCAGCAACAAAAACAATGGTTTTACAGCAGCTCCAGTGTTTACTGTTAATAATATTAAACAGAGAAGACACCTGTGCACTTACCAGGTCAAGGGAGAGCAGCACTAGGGCACTAGTTGGGGAAAATACAGTTTATAATTACTTGAGGGTTAACTGTGTTAATNTTTAAGTAGTGAAGTGAGAAAGGAATGGGAAAAGGGAAGATTTAGCAAAGCAAGAATGAGAAAGAAAGCATGTAGTTTAGAGGTAATGTTGTATATTGATTTAAAGAAAGACAAGGACAAACTTAGAAGCATTTCTAGTGAGATATTCATTACAATGCAACTGAACAATTGAAGAACAAAAATATAAACACTAAAATTCAACAAAAACAATTGAAAATTAAAATTAACAGTAATGTGAAGTAGAAATTGCCATGTCTTCAGTCAGTGTTCCTTTCTTCTTTGCATTTTCCTTTTATAATCAGTCTTCAGAGCCAGTGAGATGGCTCATTGGGTAAATGCACTTGGCACCAAGCCTGGCCACCCCAGTTTGATCCCTGGGATCCTTATGGTGGAGGGAAGGAACTGACTCTGGCAAATTGTCCCCTTACTTCCACATATGCACCACTGCATATGTGTCTGTATGCACATACACACACACACACACACACACACACACACACACACACACACACACTAAAAACTAAAAAAGAAAAAAATCAGTCTCCACAGGCTTTGGGGGGTGTTG
>LZPO01087972.1:25610-43154 GCA_001675575.1 Neotoma lepida | reverse complement strand
TTATTATTCCTTCCACATAGGTAGAATTTAACCTTAATCTTCCTTCTCTGTCCTAAGGGAAGGAAAGTACCTCGTTCTGTGTGTTCCTGGGTGTGTGTAACTCTTGTCTCCGGGTGAAAATATGATTTTTCTGTTTTTTCAGTGGGCGTACATTGGAAGTGTGATATTATAAACTAAGATTTTGGAGCAAGAAGGACTATGAAAATTAATGTGTGAGATAATTTTCTAGTTTTCATTGAACTTTTTAGTCAACTATCAGGGTGTTTAAGTATAAAATATGTAAAAATTCTTAGTTCCTTGGGAAAATGACAGTTTTTCAAACCTCCGTTTCATTCCCCTTGCCTGTTTCATGGCAAAGGGTTTATTTCCTCAATCTGCCTCCTTTTTTTCCTCATTTACCTTCCTGCACTCTGCTATTCGTTCACCTTTAATGTTCTTTCGACTTCAAAATGGGCAAACTATAAGGCTGCAAGCACAATTTAGCTTGGCTTCGAATAGCTTTGTATAAAAATGAGAATTGTGTTATATGCTATTCAATCTTAAGAAATAAAAACGATTCTCACTTTGGTGAAAGGAAGCAAACCTGCATTTTAAAATGATGGGCTTTCAGGGCTAGAAGGAACCATGGAAATCACCGAGTCCGTCCTTCTTGTTTCATGGATTAAAAGCGACTAAACAATCATTTTGTCATAGGTAAAGTCTTCGGTATTCAGCCATCTGCTTCTTGCGTCCTGCCTGCCGTATTTTCTCGATTATGCTCAGGCATCCGCTTCTTGCATCCTGCCTGCCGTATTTCCTCAATTAATTTTAGCCAGAGTTAGGTAGACTAAAAGCACAATAGAGATCACAAGTTTCAGGTTAGACAGGAGTGGGTTTAAACCAATACTGGTTTTCCTGTCTTAGATTGCAAGCCAGGGCTAAATAAGACTAGTCACATTCACCACCTGAAGTTACTATGAGGGNTGNATTATGTCATGTTTACAAGANAGTTTGATAGCTAGGACAAAGTAAGCCTTTAAGAAGTAGGACTCGGTTTTACAGGTATCTTTTAATGCGTCCCTCTCCCCGTTTAGATTGTGAACTCTGAGCCATCAGATTTTCTTCATCTCCACATGCTCCCATACCCTGGCAGCATCAAGCCTCCAAGTCCTTGAGAAACCANTGCTGTTTCTCATCTTCCTTTTGTACCTCCCACACATCCGAACATGAACACCTACACCCATACAGCCATCTTCCTTTCTTGCACTCATGTTCCCCTTCCAGTTTCTCCTTCTTATAGAAGCCAAGATTATCCTCTTACATACCATGTCGTAGCACAACATATAAGTACTGTGAGTGGGATTCAGCTACACATTCTACATGGAGTAAGAGTTGATAGCTCAGCACTGAAGAAAGCATCCTGGCTCTTCTAGAGAACTGGTTGCTGTTCCCAGCACCTACTTGATTGGCTCATCTGTAACTCCAGCATCATGGGATTCAACTTCATCTTCTGGCCTTTGAGGTGCCTGCTCTCACATGAACTTATTACTACCACACACACTCATATACATAATTAAAAAAAACTTTAAAAAGACTGACTTGTTTTGGTTTTCCTCCCTCCTTCCATNCCAGCTATACCTGCGTTCCCAGTGTTTCTCAAACANTCCAGGTGCATAAGTGCCTAGAGGAAGGGGTACAGTCAGAGTTTACTAATCCATCCACTCTGTGTAGTCTCTACATTGCAAGTTAGATCTTGAAAGCAATTATGTTTTTCTAATGAGCATTTTAGGTCTTGCCTAAAACAATTTTAAAATGTTCTTAAAATGAAAGTAATATAAGCAAATTTTAGAACAGAAGTTTTAATATATATGTATTACACACATACACACACACACACACACACACACACACGTATAGAGTGTGACTAACGAAAGTGCCAAACTCAGGAATCTTTACAAAAATTTAATCTGGACTGGGAAAATCAGTCAAGTTATTCACAAGGAAAATAGAATTGGGCNGTCCTGAGTTCCTTGTGTTACTAATATGACTAGACTATTTTCTCTCTGGATTTCACTATCTCTAGCCAATGTGTTATTGACTCCTATTTTATTGAAGAGAGTTTTTCTCTGTGCTATGAGGTACTGCTGGCTTTAATTCCCTGGCTTTTCATCTTTCAAAGATTTCAGCTAGCTCATCCCAGAGATGGCTTAGGTGTCATGTCATAGTGTTTTTGAGACCCTTCTGCTCCACATGAACCTTACCTATTTTCTTTTGTGGCAACTCTGACTGTATATGGCTTAAGGAAAGCGTGGCCAACTGGGAAAGAAGTGTGTTCACAACCTAAAACACTAGCCTAGCATAATTCCTGTGATTGGGCATAATGTTTACTTGGAGTCACCCTTAAGCCAGGGTGAAAAGGAAAATACTATGGGGTTTATAATGGTCTTAATTCCCTGAAAGGATGAAAGTCAGTTCTCTAGGAGGAAATAATAAGAAAAACTCCTAATATATAAATAATANCATCTAATGGTCCATGGATTCATTACAAACTTACTGAGCACCATGTAAAGATGAGAACTCATATTAGCTACTACTAAGATCCCACTTGGCCTATGCTCCATCTTAGACTTCCATAGTAAGAAAACAGAGACCTAAAAAAGCAACTGCAGTTAAGTTAAAAGTGTATTCAACTGTTCTATCTTTGAAAAGCAGTAGAAATTTCTATACTATTTGATGTTATGAGAATTATGGACTAGGACTCAAAATAACCAAGTGCAGAATTAAGTTGGGACTTTTTGCACATGTGGTGACAGTTGTGATGGTCTTGGGGTGCCACTATGGCAAGGTGGAAATAACTTTAGACTTAACAAGAATCCTGGGCCCTCTTTTGAACCAAAGTATGTGACAAATCATCCAGGACTCTGTCATTACCTGAGAAATGTGGGTCATGTCAGTTTCTGTAGGCTACAGAAAGTTTTGACTTCCAGCTACTTGGAATGAAGAAGCTATACTCTTTCAACGCACAAAGATCTCTTCTGTGCTCATAAATAGGGTGGAGGCTGATGCTTTGCCTTAAAATTGACCTTGGTATCCAGCACTGCTGCTGTAGTGGGAAGGTTGTAAATGAAAGGAATGAGTTCTGGAGTCCATACTGGCCACTGGGATTATCCCTTGGAGCCTGTGGCCAGCCATGGTCTTGTCTCTTTGGAAGGTAAAAACCACTAGCTTTCTTAAATATGTAATTTCTCAAGGAATAGTCATATCCAGCAACTTGCAGGGAACTAGTATAAGAACTGAAATGCCAGTTAACTAATATATGGCTTGAAATACCATTTCCAAGGGCATAGAATATTGANATCCTTTAGGTGGCATATTTGTCTTTTTTGAAGAAATCAACGAACAGAAGCACAAGTAAAGCTTAAAATGCATCCAGATGGCCCTGGCATGGCAAGGCCTAAACAGCTTTGTGATGTTGCAGTCTGCTGAACCCAGCTCTGTTACAATGCTTGCTCTTGCTTGGGGACTCAAAGAATTGCAAAGCTATCCCCAGATCCTGGAGAGTCTGGCCATACATCTAAAAACTGCTGAAGCACTCCTGTTCCCTAAGCCCTGTTGTGTCCTGGGAGAAGGTAAGCTGATGAAGGAATTCCTTCCATTGTTTGCTCTCACCCTCTTATACATAAGGGCTGCTCTCTACACTAACTGACTTCTTGCATACCATTTGTTCCCATCCCCCAGTTCTGCCACCATCAGACTGTGTGATTGTCACTCTGTATATTTTTGTGACAACAGAAGAGTCTTCTGAGGAGCTGTATGCCCATGGCAGTAGTTGCCTACAGGCCTAAGTATTGGGGGAAGGCATAGGGAAATTAGTTGGAAGTGGATGAAAGGAAGACTAGAGTCAGGGGTCATGGAAGGCTTCCCCAAAAGTGGGATAATCTGTCTTTGCTTTGTCCTTGTTGGGTTCAGCCCTGGCTGATGGCAGTATTTAGCAACGCTCACAGTAGTCTGAGACTCTCTTTTTGCAGACCTTGAATATTTTCTCCCCCCGGGGAAAATGGGATTCTCCAGAGTCAAATGAATTATCTATTTGGCTAATTAGCTAGGACATAAAAGGATTCTCAGGAGGATCGTCCCCTCGGAGGATGCTCTAACGCACACGTGTTTTCACAGTGTCTATTCTTCTCCTTCTCTGTCCTGCTCACCCTACAGCTCATGCCTCACAAGGAAGGCAGAATTGTCAAGCAGGCAAAATTTCTTTCTCTCTCCTGAACTTTCTGCCTTCCTTTCCTGGCTGTTCCACATGACTTCCACATTCCATGCTATATCTTCCAACTCTACCAACTGCCCAANTCAGAAGATGAATGTGCCTCTCAGCAACCCTATATTAGAATGATCTCTCCTGTGCACTCTTCACAGGTGACACANTTGGTGGTCAGTGCGTGTACCACCATCAATGTACCATTGATGAAATGTTACAAACCTGATTTGGCTTTTGGCCTTTTCCTTTTCTGATACCATCACACATTTTCTTTTGAATAATTTTACTTGTCTCCACTTCACCCTCTTTATTTCAACAAGAATGACTCTACCTTTTGCTTCAGACACAAGGTGTCACTCACATCCATCAAGCAGAACATCTTATTCTTGAGACATCCTGGAGTATGGAGGGCATCGTGCTCAGAGATAAAGAGATGAAAGAAGACACGTTTTGTGTTTCTGTAAGGAGACATTTCTCTTCTTTCATGAGAATATCTTGTCTTTCTTTTGGAAGTGAAAGGAGAAGTTTCACACCCTGAAAGCTATGTGCATCTACCAGGGGAGAGGCTAGAACACTGAGGAACACTGGGGAACACTGAGTGAATCCTGAAAGAGGAGCAGATATTGCTGAGGTGGGAAGAATTTGGATCTGTAATGTGCTCCGTCAAACCGTTCCAGCATGTTTCTAGACTTTTAATTACTTTTTCATGGTGTGTGTGCGCACACACATATGTATGTGTGTGTGTNGAGGCTTAAGTTGGTGTTGGGTGTCTTCTTCAATATCCTCCAGAATATTTTTCATTATTTTTTTTATGAAAGCAAGGTTTCTCACTGAACTGGAAGCTTTCTAGTTCGAATTAGTCTAGATATTCAACTATCCTTGGGGTCTCTTGTCTTTGACTCTCATGTACTGAGATTACAGGCAGCCATCATATACATCTGCTTGGCCGTTTACGTGGGTTCTGGGATGCAAACTCCAGTCCTCATGCTTTGAAGGCAAGGCAAACACTTTGTTCATCCGGGCATTTTCTCAGTTCCTCAGGTACTTCTTATATATAATAGTATTTATTAGTCACTTTCCATCACTCTGACAAAAGACGCAAGAAAACTACTTAAGAAAATATTTATTTCAACTCCTGACTTTCAAGGGTTCAGTCCATGGTCAGTTGCCTCCATTGCTTAAGCTTAGGCTTATATCAAGGCAGAAGAATCACGATGAAAGAGTATGGGGATATCTACTCACCTCATGGCAGCTAGAAGGCAGAATGAGAGAGAGAGAGAGAGAGAGACAGACAGACAGACAGACAGACAGATAGAAAGACATGGGGGTGGCAAGGGAGGCAAGAAACACTACACACCCTTCAAAGTCATGGCCCTGGTGACCCATAACCCATTTTTTTTCCCAAACAGGTTCTACCTTGTTACAGGTTCAACCCTGTCCCAGATGATGTAGCTCTGAACATCAGTAGATTCACCCGCTATGATGTTAGTGCTGATATGACCCCAGTATTACCAGATAGTGACCAAACTTTTAGGATATAAATGTTTTGGGGGATACTTCATATACAGATGATAGTAAATTTAACTAGATTTTTACTAAATTATATAATATGCTGTATTATTTGTGCCTATCACAGTTAGGGAACTTTGTAGATGAAGGAAGATTATTTATTCCCTCCTCTTGGGATTTCAGAGAGCAGGCCTGGCATCAGCTTAGCTCTTGTGATGACCTTATGGTAGATGGTTCCACAGTGGTGGAGGTGTTGGGAAGACCTTGTATCATTAGACAGGAAGCCAAAGAGAACAGGGGACCAGTTGTGTCCCATGAGAAATTTGGTAACACCTTTCCCAACCATGACCTCTGATGACTTCAGGTCCTCCAGTAAGCTTCACCTCTTGTAGAATGCTAGTGTCTTCCCCCCAATTCCCTCTCTGTTGTTTCCCCCTCTCCTCCTCCCCANTCTCTTCCTCATACTCCCCCCTTCTCCTCATCCCCACCTTCTTTTTTCTGTCAACATTGTTGTCACAGCAGCCAGCCTCTACTGTCACTGAAACTGTGTTGGGTCTACGAGGCAGACCCCAGGGAAATTCAGAAAGTCTGAGACAGGCAGGCAAGAGCTCCTTAAGAGGAAAGGCAATCCAACCATGCTCTGAGCCAATTAACCTAGGAGCCTCCTGTGTGGTGGCTTGGAAGGATGAAAGAGAGGGGTGCATGGTCCGCTGGATGTTCCCAGTGAAGTCCTCAGATTTCCCATTCTTATTTCCCCCTCAAGCACCCTGTGCTTGGCTAGCTACACAGCAAACACTTAATAAATACTTGTAGATTCGTTATTTTACACTTGTTTAATGCCTTCCTTTGAAGTGCCTCCAGTTGAGATTGCTTCCACAAATCACATAATGTGAGATAAAATGCCCTATATACCTGTCAGTTTTCTCTAAGACTGTTGTCTAAGTGTTATATGTACTCNGTTCATGGACTGGGCGTTCAGTTGCTGGAAAAATAGAAATCACCCCATTAGTCATGCCTCTGAAAATTTCACATTCTATATTCCACGTTTTGTGGTGGGTGATATTTAAAGCTGTGTTTATTTATTTATTATTTTTGGCCAGCTATTGTATTGCCGTGACTGTATATTCCTTGTGGACATTTTGTGATCTCAGATCTAAGGAAAATGATGATCCATTTGTTATCACTTTGAGGGAAGCCAAAAAGACTGTACAGTGAGAAACACAGCTTAATTAGCACATTGATGATTTCTACAACCCAGTGTGAAATATCCACTGGTATTAGAGGAAAGATCTAAAGAAAAGGAAGCTTTTGGCTTTTTCAATTCCTTTTATTCTTATTCCAAATTCACAGCCCGATTTCTATGTCTGTAACCTGCAAACTCCAACAGGTAATTTCACTGTCTCAGACTTACCACATTCCACAGGATCAGCTGAGGAAATTCATCAGTGCATTGATTCTTCTCCCGGGACAAATGTCCTTTGCCTCACTCTACATGCAGGTTTACACTTTGGTTGGTACAGTGTAGATGCCCTTAGTGCACAGTACTTTCATTACATGTTGGTTGAAAAAGTTCTAATTAAAAGCAAGCACATAGAGAGAACTGGGGTGTAGCTGCTNTTAGACTGCTTGACAAGGCCCAGGTTTGATTCTCAGCACTGCACAAAATCAAGTATGGTTATGCATACCTATCATCTCAGCACTGGGGAGGTGGAGGCAGAAGGATCAGAAGTTCCTGGTTACTTTTGTTTACAGGGAGTTCAAGGACAACCTGGGTTACATAAGACATTGTCTCAAAAAACCAAAATAGATAAATAAAAACCCACTTAGACAACTTTCACAATGACTTATATTTTATCTAATATTCTATCTATCTATCTATCTATCTATCTATCTATCTATCTATCTATCATTTATCTCTCTATCATCAATCATCTATATATATTACAAAAATATTACCTATATATGTATATACATATATTATAAAACATCTGGTCAGCTATGTCTTACCATGAATAATTATTCAACCAAGAGCACATCCTGAGATCCTCTATGAGTATCAGGTACATCACATTCAGTTACAAAGAACTTACCACAAATGGGTTTAAGTGATAACAGTTTATTTGATCAATTAGCAAAAGGTTCAAGGATGCCTTTCTCATTAGTGGAATGGAAATGCTCACAGGGATTGATTTCTTCTCTGTTTCTTGCCTGTGTATCTCTGCAGGCTATCTTCCACACATAGCTTTTGTCTCTTTGTATTCACTATAAGATGCAGGCTTAATACCCACTAGGTTCAAGACCAGAGAAAAGAAGGCAACTTCTTCCCATTGTTCCAGCTATTTCTTGGCTTAGCTCTGAATAGGCAACTCAACTCAGGAGTCCATTTTTGGACCAATCACTGTAGCTTTAATTTGGCAAGATGATAATTATCTGCATCCACACCATGGATCAGGGGAGGATGACCAGCTCATACATACCAGGGACTGCATTCAATCTGGATAATGACTTCTATACAGAAATTGAAATTGTTGGTAGGAACTAGATGTATGTGAAATAGGAAAACTTCAAAAAGAAGTTTACAAGAGAATTCCAGGAAATACGGCAGTAACAGAACGGGGAGTAGGTGTTACTGGAGCCTGCATAGTGGACTGCAGGTCCATAGAACACTGTCTGAATTACAACTTTTNACTTGGTAGCCCAGGCTGACCTCAAACTCACAGAGATCCTCCTGCCTCTGCCTCCCGAGTGCTGGGATTAAAGGCATGTGCCACCACGGCTGAGAGAATTACAACTTCTTAATGATGGTATAGTCTCAGAAAAGCAGTGTTTGGAATCCAGTTGAAATGGTAAAGACAGGTCAACACCATCCTAAAGCTCTTCCACCAGATAAGGATATTTTTTTATACATGAGATGAAAAAGTAAAAAGTCAATATCTGAAACAAAGGTTTTTGGCAGAACTGGGGTTTCAGTGTAAAGCCTCACACATGCTTGACAAGTGCCCTACCATTGAGATGCAAATATCCCTAGCCCTCTATTTGCCTTTCATCTTGGGACAAGGCCTTATTCAATTGCTGAGGCTGGCCTTGAACTCACTCTATAGTGCAGGCAAGACCTGAACTTCTGATCTTCCTGCTAGAATTTTGAACTGATACCACCAGGTCCTGAAAATGATTTAAAAATTTAGAAANCCCCCCCAAACAAGTGAATGATTTCTTTTTCTCTGTATAGAAATTGTCTATAAAAGTTCTATGTTGAATTATTGGAAATTTAATTCTTTAATAGGAGAATGTGCATCACGTTACTTAATCGGACAACTTCGTAGAAGCATCTGTTAATACAGAAAGTTTTCACCGGATTCATTCATAATTTCTTTTCTTTTGTTTTTTTCTAGACAGAGTTCTCTATGTAACAGCTTTGGCTTTTCTGAAACTTAGTAGACCATGCTGGCCTTGAACTCACAAAGATCCACCTGCCTCTGCCTCTGGAGTGCTGGGATTAAAGGTGTGCACCACCATGTCCAGCCTGGGATTCAACCATAATTTCAGCAGTATTTCTGGAAAAACGTATTTTCAAGTTCCTCAGTAAACTATCACTAGAACTGTATTATCATCACAGTTAGAGGGTGATGTGCTTTTTTCAGTAGTTCTCAGAGCCTACAAGTCATGACTGGCTGTCATCCATTTGTGTGACTGCTTCCTATGGGTGCTCCCGAGGAGTCTTTCACTCTTGATCTTTGCAGCCTCTTGATGTCATCTTACTAGCTTTAGTTCACATAGTGAAGAGACCACCTTCACCATGACTTTGCCTGGAGAACTACTCAGTCGTGATGTAGCTCGTGGGAGGTCCTGTTTAAATTCATCTGTCTACTGATATCTGCTCAATCCCAGTATTTTTGCCATAGTCAACTGTGGTAGTATAGGCTGGTNGCTCACCATCACTGGTGTTTCTTACCTCTACCATTTACTTCTGCTCTTGATTTTTCTTCACTACAGTGCTGAGAATTCTGAAATACAATTGCTCCATCAATCAGACTAGAAATGATCACCAAGCTCCCCAGGAAGGGATTGTTGAAGGAGACATCTGAGTTTCACCAATATTATAGAAGATGATGATGCAGACATCTAAGAGAAAGCAGTGCATACTGCTATCCAAATTATAAGATGACCTCTTAATTGTGGGGAGGTCTTCTGGAGTGGATAGAGTTGGTGGTATTCATTACGATGTATTATGAACTGTGTAGTCTGGAATGAAGCAGTTTCTGGGCAGAAGTAGCTGTCTTTGATCACTAGAGTATCCTTTCAGCATTAACAATATTTGCTGAAATCTTCTAGCACTATCAATGGTTGCTGAAATCAGTATCCTGCTTCCCATTTTCTATCACATAAGCCCTTCATGGGATTAAAAGTAAAACATCTAAAAATTGTAATGGTCGTAATCATTTTGTCAAATAAATGTCTAACCACTTCCTCATTCTCCCCATTTAACATTGTAAACCAGTGGTTCTCAACCTTCCTAATGAGGTAACCCTTTAATATAGTTCCTTATGTTGTGGTGACCCCCAACCATAAAATTATTCTAGGTGCTACTTCATAACTATAATTTTGCTAATGTTGTGAATTATGATGTAAACATCTGATGTGCAGGATATCTGATATGCAACCCCAGTGAAAGGGTCATGACCGACAGGTTGAGAACCACTGTTGTAAACATTAATTTCTGTTTATACTCTTAAGTGCCAAGTGTTGGACTAATTTCTGCAGATTCAAATAATGGGGACAAATTGGTCTTTCCAACATGCCTTTTATTGAGTACCACAATATTAGTGATAGCTTTAAGAGTATCACTGCAAGGTGAGTATCATCTTTTCTGATTCAAAATGTCTGCATAAAGAGACCTAATAACTTCTTGAAGGCTTTGTAACCAACGTATTTGTGAGTTAGACCCATGCCAGTGTCACTACTAGTACCGCAATTCTTTCTTTTTCTTCCTTCTCTCCTTCCCCTTTGCTTCCNTCCTCTCCTTTCTCTCTTTGTCCATGTATAGAATGTATTTTGATCTTACTCACCTACCATTCCTCCTCTTACTTCCCTTGCACTTCCCTTTGGCCCTTGCTTCTTTCCATCAAGGCATTCTCCTATTTCCATGTCTTTTTAAAATGACCCAATGAGTTTAATTGGGGTTGTTTGTATGCTCATGAGTTGGGGTTATTTGTTAGTGCATGGGTAATGTACCACTGGCTACATCACTAAAGAAAGTGACTTCCCCTCTAGTAGCAACCTTTGACTGCCAATAGCTCATGAACCCTTTTAACTCATGATGGAATGTTGAAAGGCCCCGTATGGTGCAGGTCTTGTGCAGGCACCACAACTGCTATGAGTTCATGAGGACAAAGTCATGGAATGTCCAGAAGATAGAGTGTCACAACACTCTTTCTCCACCTCTAACTCTTAAATTATTACAACATTTCTTAAAAAGTATGACTAACAAACACAGGTCTTACACTTCAAGGAGTTCACCTTCTCATGAATTTGGTAGCAAGTGGTCCAACAACAGCACAGGCTTGTTTGCTATAATGTAATCATAGAATGCTTTAAAGAAGGATTGAAAGTCTATGAGATCTCATTAATTCACCAANATAAACTCCCAGAGAAAGTCTCAAATGGAAGTGTTTTTTCTATCTTGAACTTCGTAGATGCAGAGCCTGAGCAAATGATTTAGAACATGTGGTGGGTAAGCTGGCTGTGTGTACAGGCTGAAAACCTGGGACTGGCCCTAAAAGACACAGTGGGGAGATCAGGCAGTCCTAAATGGAAGAGCTTTGGGTGTGTTTTTACTTTGACAGGAAGAAAAGTGGCTAAAAGTAAGAATAAAGATGAGTTCATGTACAGTGGCCCAGTTCTTGGCTCATTTCTCAGGGAGGAGGAAGCTTGGCTCTTGCATGAAAGTTGAGGGTCCCCATTTTTTCATAGGATTCAACCTTCTCTCCAAAGAATTATGTCTCAAGAAGTGGCCTCACACTCAATGTATCTTTCCTGTTACTATTTCAAGAGCAATATGGGTGACACAAAAGGAAGATGATTCACTGGGTTAAGTTTAAGTGGGGATAGGAAGATAGGAAGAGGAGAAGGTAGGTGTTGGGTTAGCCAAAAACTAAGGTTCTATGAGGAAGACTTCTATTAGTTTGAAAGCTACTGACAATACATTGTACTTAAAAAGTAGATTGAACAGAAATACCCTGCATAGTTGGACACTGCTACTCTCAGAAGACATGGATTATTACATGAAAATCTCAGTTCCAGGCATGGAATACTTCCCTACAGCTTTTTTTGATAAGAGAAGCTCAAGAGGCTCCCCAGACAACACAGAGTTTTGCCATTGCTCCTGGATGCCCACTATAACTAGATGGTAAGACCTTAGTTCTGAAGATAACCACTCATTTCAAATATGTGTCATAGAGAAATATATCACAACTGATCAGGAAACTCTCTCTTTGNNGGCTGGCTTAAGTAGTGATAAATAATGCTCTGCAGGCTGGTAGGAGAGAAAAGAAATCAATGGTCTAACCTAATGCTAGACTCTGCATGCTCGATACTGACTTGTCTGGCAAAATGTGCTCACTGATGGAAGAGTGGCATGATGGTTATGGGGCTAACCAATTACTTTCTGATTGGATATCACAGGCTGTTGGGGGAACTTAGTTGTTATTTTGCTAAGTGGCCATGCTATTAAACTGCCGTCTAAATATTTACAGTCAGAGATTTGTGTTACTCTCAATTGCCCAGTGATTCTTGTTTTTACAAGATCAACATGCTGATCACGAGTAACTGTGAGTACTTAGTTGTAGATGAATCATCTCAGTCAACTTTTCCCCACCTGGGGCTCAAAGGCTATCATGAAAGAGGGTGTGGAAAGAATGTAGGAACTGGTAGATGAGGAGAAGAGTTGTGAAGTCATGACTTATGGACACAGCATGGAGATTGTATTCATTGACTCAGCAGTGGTGGTTGTCTGCATAAGAGCTGTACAAGAACAAGAGAGTCAAAATTCCAGCATGGAATCCATGTACTTATATCTCCCATCATAGCATTCCCACCACTACATTGCTAAGTTTAGCTCTCATCTTGTGTGTGTGTGTGTGTGTGTGTGTGTGTGTGTGTGTGTGAGAGAGAGAGAGAGAGAGAGAGAGAGATGCTTTGGAACAAATAGATTCAATGTGTATCCAGGATTTTTCATCTTCTTTTAGTTGTGGTGGCATGAGAATACTTCTTAAAACACTTAGATACTTACAGTCCTCTTTTATTTTCTCTTGAACTTATCTATTACAGAATTTTCCTTCATTTCTTTAATAAAATAGCTTTTGCTAGAGTATCAGTGACCTCCAGTTTCCCAATAAATGCTGATTCCTCAATCCTCATTGTACCTTATCTATTTACAACAAATGAACATAGTTACTCCCCCATCCCCACCCTTACTTGAAACACACCCTTCCTTTGGACTCCAAGGCTTATTGTGTTATCTCCTTGTGGTGATATTTGTAATCTAAGAAATAACTTGCCTGAAGATCAGAGGACAAAGCCAGCCACAGAGTTAAACATAGAGGTCAGGCANTATTGACACACACCTTTAATCCTAGTACTCTGGAGGCAGAGATCTATCTGGATCTCTGTGAGTTCAAGGCCATGCTGGCCTACATGAGACTGATCCAGTCTAGGAGAGAAACAGAGCCAGGCAGTTGTGGTACATACCTTTAACCCCAGTATTTTGGAAGCACACACACTATTAATCCAAGCACTGGGAAGATTGAGTTAGGAAGTGAAATGGCTGGGTGGAGAAAGCCATCTAAAGTGTGGGGAGACAGGAACTAAGGACCTTTCAACTGAGGACTCAGGGGCATTCAGTCAGAGGACTCATGGAGTTGGTGAGGTGAGAAGTGGCTGTGACTTGTTCCTTTGTCTTTCTGATCTTTCAGCATTAACCCCAATATCTGCCTCTAGGTTTTTATTAAAGGACCACTTAGGATTCGTGAAACAACTCCTTTTCTACCTTCCAAATCACAGTAGTTTCTTCTCAGCTTCTTCATGGCATTTTCTTCATTGCCCTGATCTGTAACCTTTGAACAGACCAGGACTCTATATTATGGATGCTCTTTATTATGGTTCACTTCCTGGATGATTGCATCATGGCCTTCATGAGCTCTATGTAGCTGACAGTACACATTTGTATCATGCCATTGTGAACTCTACCCTGAATGCCAGATTTGTCTGTTTCATTGTTTATCAAACATTTCTGTGAGAAATAAGACCCTCACTCTAATAACAAGTTCAAGAGCAAAAGTAAAACAAAGGTTTTATTTTCTGCAGAAACAGGTGTCAGTCTGGCCAAATTGATTTTTAAAGTTCCTGATCGTGGAAAATTCTTGCCCTCATTTTGTCTATAGGCTGAGACTCTAGAGAGTTACAGTTTTTATGCTCATCTACTAGAGCATCTCCCCAGATTCTCATCCNGGTGGTTAAGGACACAAAGCCTCATCAAATATAAATCCTGAAGCTTGAGAGTCCCTACTTTTATGATTATGGGTTCAGCCAATAGTTGGCTGCTTGTAACTCTCCTGTTCTAAAATGAACCAAGCTCACTTAAATAAACAGTCAGCTGCTAGCTAGAGAAGACAGGGGTCTATCTAGTATCTCTTACTTATCTGTGACTCATTGATGAGAGCTTAATGTACCTCATACTGAAAACTGAACATGATGGGCTATTTCTTATATCTCCACTTGGATCTTGTAATGGTTTCTTTCAAATGTCAGCTTGCTACAACCGAGAATCATCTGAGTAGGAATCCTCAACTGGAGGATTATCTTGACTGTCTAAGTTGATGTCTAAGACCCACGGCAACCATGGGTGACACCCTTTGGTAGCAGCCTGGATGAAAAAGGACACAAAGGAGGGAAGATCATTACCCTTTTCTATATTGACCTTTCCACTCATCACCAAGTTAATTTAATTGTTGCTGATTCCTTTGCTGATATAAGAACAAGCATTTCTAGGCTTCCAAAATGGGGTTGAGGACCAATTCCTTTCCAGGAACACTCCAGGCCTTTGTTGTGAGATTAAGGCTGTTGAAGCACCCAACCTTGTGGACTGCACAGTCTGTGGTGTTTGAAAGCCATTGTTGGACTACTCTGACTGCTGAGGTACTTAGCCTCTTGGAACAAGTAGCTACTAGGTTCATAGCCACTCAGGTATTAGATATCTGTTGTTAGACTATTTTAACCATATTGCATAAGTCAACTTAAAAATCTATTTAAACACACACACACACACACACACACACACACACACACACACACCTATTCCTCTAGAGAAGCTCTGACTAATATAGATTCTATATAGGTATCTTAAATCTAATTATGCACTTAATGAATTTAAACAGTCACAGTCATCTTCCCTATTCTAATAAGTGACAATTCTCATTGCTCTGGGTCAGGACCATGCAGTTACCTTCGACTCGCTTCGCTTTCTGCCTTTATAACCTTTATAACCTTTATAACCACTCCTCTTAAACACTCCAAGAGTTCCCAGTATTCCCATTCTATTACTCGTTAGTCAGCTTCATTATCATCTCCAGAAATGGCCTCCTAAATAATATGTCTGCCTTATGTCCCCCTAGCTCTCTACTCTTCACATCAGCCAAGTCAGGCCCTGCCATTTCTCTTCTCAAAAATGCTCAAGGCATCTCACTCAGAATAAGATTCATAAGGTCCATGTCCTTGATGTAGCCTGTAAGATCCTTGCCTGATATAGTCTCCATTGTTTATCTTTGCCATCTTCATTTGCTAATTCAATCTAGTCTGGCCATCCTCTTGTCCACATTTTACCCTTGACTTATTTTCCATTATCCCATCATTCACCCCTGCTGAAAACATATCTATACTTNTTTACTGCCAATTCCCTCCTAGGGGTTTTCTGCTTGGTCCACTGACAGATTCTTGCTGCCAAGGCACTGCTCTGGACTTGGTGGCTCACGGCCAATATTTGTTGAATTGATGAGTGAATAGTGAATGAATGAATGAATGAATGAATGAATGAATGAAAGATGGATGGATATGGTAAAATTGAGACAAAACAAGGAAACTTATTTCCAAGTTTCAGTTGACTGGTTTTAACTTAATGCAAATTTTAAATTCCCATCAGAAAAGCTAACTCTTCACTTCACTTTGACACAATAGTTTTGACTGTTTCCATTTTTGTTAGGATTAACTAGGGAGCTGCACAAATGAAGAGAAGCCCTGTGGGCATTTGGCACTGTACATTCATTTCTTCTTTGCCAGTGGGGCTATTTTTGCATTCCACATTTTCTACTCCCACACTCTGAGGTGTTGGAAGCTACAAGACCAGACTAGGTAACTGAAATTTTCTTTTGGTTCTAAACTGTATATACCTTGCATTTCCCCCATTCTGTTCCACTCTGTATGCATTTTAGGAGTGCATTATCCCTCTTTGCCTCATCTGTATTGTTCACCTGCTAATAACTTGTAGATCATGCTATTGTGATCTATGATTTGGAAGANTGATCTTGACTNTGTCTCTCAAATGTGAGTTTTGGTGGATGGAGAGGCTCCTCATTTAGGAGTATAATCCAAATAATGGAGTTGATGTGTGTATTGTTTAGACAAAGATTGTATTAGAGGCTACTGGTTTTCATCTGTAGAGCTCTATGTAGTTCAGAGCTTTGAAAGCCAGTAAAAATGGTGTTGTTGCTGTTTGCACAGGAGGGTTGCTGAGGTGATTGTGTAATTAGTTTCTGAAGCTCTTGACAGGAAACAAAGGGACTGGGCTTTTCTAAGAATACTTCTCACCATAATTTTCAGTGTCCTTAGCATAAGAAGTTAGTTTTATTTTTGTCTAAATCAATATAGTTAAGCTTGTCTGAATATGATGGTGTGTGTGTGTGTCTGTGCGTGTATACTTTTGTGTGTGTGTCTGTGTGTGTGCACTTTTGTGTGTGTGTGTGTGTGTGTGTGTGTGTTGGGTTTTGCTCTGTTTATGCATGTAGGGTTGGAAAAAATTTCATAGCTAGGTTGAAAGAATGTTGTGTTAAGTAAATTCCCAGTAAACGCAAAGTATAACAAAACAAAACAATAACAGCCATTCCTTGGAAGAAGAAAGTTTATTTGGACCTGGAATGAACCTGTCTTAAACATGATGAATACCACACTTTTCAAAGTTTTGTTTCAGAATTGATTTCTTTCCATATGCTTCTGGTGGTTTAATTTGATTGGCACACCATAAAATATTGCTCTTTGATGTGAGAAGTTGTTCTTTTCGTACAGGACTATAGGCGTAAATTTTATTTGTGTTAATAATGTTGAATAAACTGCATTTAGGTATGGGGTTATTGCTGGCTACTTTGCTCTTACCTAATTTGATTGTCCAGTTTTCAGACATGGATTTAAATCTTCCTGCAGCTGGGAATTTCCCATTTGTGTTGCATTTGCTTCTGTTTCCAGAAGCACGAAAATGACCAAGCTAAAGTGGGAAATCTATTTCAAGGTTTTCTTCTACTTTTAAAATACAAAATGAATTCCACAGTGACCCGGCAATGAGGAGTCACTTCACTCCTTCCCTACATCTGTTGGAATGACAGCTTGGAAATATACACTTCTTGCTTTTCATTCAACTACTGTACATACTGGATGGAGAAGGCTATGCTGTCTCTGCTTTGCTTTTAGACAAAATACGTTCTTATTCTTTTATATATGTGTATACATATACATAGATGCATGTAACAACAATT
>LZPO01087972.1:7782-18684 GCA_001675575.1 Neotoma lepida | reverse complement strand
GAGAGAGAGAGAGAGAGAGAGAGAGAGAGAGAGAGAGAGAAAGAGAGAGAGGTTACTGATTTCAATGTGGTAGACATATGATGACAATTCACTCCAGCCCCTTAGTCATGAGAACAGTTTTACAGTCTTGGGCATGAATGCCTGAATGCTTTGTTCACCCTGGGACTAATTAGAGGCAGAAATACAAATTAGAACCTTGAGATGCATTATACTGCTTGGGCCCTGGGTGATGATGACACATAAACATTCTTCCAACCTTGATAAGGTACATACCTTCACTTACATGACTAATTTGTGAAGACACATAATTTTCAAGTTTTCATTCAAACTTCCTGTTCCCTTGGATATTTAGGCCTGACCTACACAGGATGGTTAAGTCTCTTCAGGCCCAGTGTCATTTACAGCCCACATCCTTGTGGATTCCCAAGCCAATTCTTGTTGACTCTGTCTTCCCAATGACAACACTGTCTCCTGAGGGCAGATAGACTGGAGTCTGGCACACAATAGCTTCACAGTGGACATTCATTGAGTAAATAATGAGCAAAACTGTATTTCTCAACGATTTGGACTAGATGTGGAATTCTAGGATCCAATTGTGAAGAAAAGCCATTCCCCACTCTGGGTGTTGTTGATAAATGAGGTCCCCCTTCAGTTCATGTCAAATGCTCTCCTGTCTTCACAAGGCTGCATGGAAACTGCTTCTTTGAATTTTGGGTAGACTGGTGAGAGTTTGTATGCAATAATGTTAGTGTCCCCAAAGTTTAGGTGGAATGATACCCCATGGCCCTCACTCTGAAGTCTACAATGAGTTTTATTTTCTGAGTAAGTATTGATCGTAGCTTACGAAATACTGCAAGCCCATATAATTAAAAAGAATGGGAACAGTCATCGGTGGGCAGTGCTTGTTTGAGTATACAAGAAGCCCAAGTCTTTAGGTCTCTGCGATTTTATAATTGTACTTGCTTAGAAAGCTTATTAAAGCCTTGCAGGTGCAATGTTTCATCACAGAGTAGTGAACCCTTGAAAGATATGCATAATAAACAGAGTTTGAAATATGTTTTTATTCCAGGCCATATGGTCCTGTCTGGAGCTTCCTGGATCTTTGGGTCAGTTCACTGCTGAAAGATAGGCTTGCAAGGACCCACCTCTCAGAGCAGCTGTCAGAAGCCCCTATCAGGATGAATCTGCAGTTGCATGATTATTTACTTTATGTGGCTCTCAGACAGAAGCTCAGCCTTCCTCCAGAGCTGAAATGTGCTGAGCGAAGTCTCTTCCCTGAACAGCTTGTGGCCACNTCACCAAGCAGTGTCCTTCCTTGTCCTTTAAAAGCAGACTGGCGAGCCTTGTGCATTAGGCCAGGATGGGCAGTCTGGGTGAGGTGTTGCCCACCTGGGCTTGAACTTGGTGCCAGCACTGTGAAAACTGAAAACATACACAGTTGCATTTTAAAGAAGTGTCAGTGTTCCTCTTTCTCTGCTCTTTGTTCTTCATTTCCTTGCATTTCTCAACTCTAAGCAATTACAGCGGCTGCTGCACTCAGGCACTCTGAGTATTATAGTGGCCNTATGGTGAGCTTGCTTTCCCTTTGTCAGCGACAGGAGGTGGCATTGACATCTCTGGCAATGGCTTCTTGAGGAGCATTAGCTATGATGTATTTAGCATCCATTGTACACATATAGGGACACCGGTAACTGAAAAGAGACTTGGTCTAGGAACTAAGGAATCACAAGAACGCATTCTGGTTCTCAGCCTTCAAAATGCATTTTTCTGACGGGAGGAAGAGTAAGTTTTGCGTCTTCCCCCGATTACTCAGAACAGTTGAAGTTAGAAANTAATTCAATCACTTTGGTCAAAAAGTCATTATGCTTTTTAATAACCGCTTTCTNTATATTCTTATATTGTTGAAAAAAATGTCCAGTTTAGTATCTACTTACAGCCATTCATTGTAAGCAATGTACATTGAGCACAGGGATATAGGATCTATGGACTTCTTGACTTCCTGGGGTACAGAGTCTGGAGTACAAGATAAACTTTTAACAAGCAGCTACATGTCTCATATAATGAAACAGAAGTTAGTTGTATCAAGGGAGAAATGGAAGAAAAAAGTTAAGAAATGTTAAGATTCAGCCATCGATTTGGGATGGATAGACTTTGGGAAGATATAATTTGAAAGCCATAGGTCATTCAAGGTAAACTACTTATTTTCATTTGCTCCCATGTTAAGTGCTGTGATGATTTTAACATTTACTATGTTATCAACATTCCTTTACTACAACCCTAAAACTTAGAACATAGCCTTTTACATGAATATGGAAATATCTGCCTCTGTTAATTCTATGTGGGGCACCAAATGCTTTCTTTTTTTTTTTTTTTTTTTTTTTTGGTTTTTCGAAACAGGGTTTCTCTGTGTAGCTTTGCGCCTTTCCTGGAACTCACTCGGTAGCCCAGGCTGGCCTCGAGCTCACAGAGATTCGCCTGCCTCTGCCTCCTGAGTGCTGGGATTAAAGGCGTGTGCCACCACCGCCCGGCACCAAATGCTTTCTTTAAAGGCTACTTACTCTACAGTCTAGTTTAGGTGCTGTGGTTGGTCGAGGAACTATTTTTTATTTGTAGATAGGTCAATATTCTTATGGGCTATAAAATGATAGCAGTTCTATAACTTTATATAAGTTGTGTATTTTAGGTAAGAGATAAGAGCATATGATGAAATATACTTTCTCCAGGAACTCTAGTTTAGACTTCAAAGGACAAAATGTTACCATTCAGATTCAATGCTTTGCCTCAGGAGAAGGCAGCAACCCTATTCCACAGCATCAAGAGATTTTGGAATTATCATGGGAAAACATTCATGAGCAATTCCCAGAAACACATCCAAGCTCACACAGAGGTCTCTGAGATATACTGGGAACCAGAGATGGATCTATGGTAGGAGATACTGAGGGAGTAAGGAAGATTTGTTGAAATATCCCAAAGTAGGAAGCTCCTGGGAAGTGCAGAAGCACTGTGGAATGAAAGAGTGGACAGCTGAAATAACCACATGGGGACTGGAATTAGAGATTGGTCGCCATGAGAGATGGTATCAACCAGATGAGGCAGACTCACATATGAGCTGGCGACATGAAATCAGTGACTACTGAGGTCTGGGTTGTTCATCCTGGACTTGCTGAGATTCTAAGACCAAGGCAGGGATGATGAAAACATTGCTTTATTGAGATCATGTCAAGATAATCCTTCATTCCTTCTGCCCTCACTTCTCTGTCTACCTCCCCAACTCTTCATTTTATACTCATCACTCTTCTCGCCTTTACAGTTCTCTTTCTTTTCCTTTCCTCACTTTTTCTTCAACAAGTGCTCATCCATCATCTACCTGGGAGANTGGAAAACTATTCATAGGGTGGCACGTTTTGAAGAAAAAGGATAAAGCCTTTTTTTAAAATCACAGGAGTCATCCATCTACTCATTGAGATGAACAATAAAAAATGAATGCACAAGCAAGGCATTTATATTTAATAAATTATACAAAACTGTAGTACAGGATGATGTGAAAGAGAATGGAGCACTTGAGAATAATTTAAATTGGAGCACCAGAAAAGATCTGTTATGGGGATGGATCTGAGTGAAGAGTGGAAGGGCAGCAAAGAGACAAAGGAATAGCAGATGGAAGGAAAAGTCAGTATAAAGGCCATGGGCTAGACACATACAGAGCAAGTTCTAGGAAGAACAAGACAGCCAGGGTTTGTGAAGAATGGCAAAGAAAGGAGAGGTGGATGTAGAGCACCAGGTAGAGTCTTTCATGGAGGTCTGAAAGAATGAGTTTTGTTCTTAGGGGACTGATGTGACAAGGTGCTCCTCCTACTTCCACCTACCTTGTGGTCTCTACATCGTCCAGCTCTGTACTTCCCACTGTAGTTCTGATTCTTCATGCTCTGTACAGTCCTCCTGTTCAAGATTTGCAATGTTCCATGTCCTTCTGGGAAGAGATCATAGGCTCTTGAGTTAGAGCCTCAGCTTCAACTGTTAGAATTCTGTCAACCTCAGGCCCACATTTTGTTTTGTTTTGCTTTTCTTATTCTCTTACTTCTGTTAACAGCCATGATTTCAATTACCATCTCTGTGTGAGGATTCCAAAATTAAAATCACTGTCTCAGACTGTGCCTTTATCTTGTATTTGAATGTCAAGAAAAGCATCTTAAGGTCATTATAACCAATATTCACTCTATTGTCCCTGCTTCTGTGCCAAAACTTGTCTCTATCAAGTGTTCCCTAATCCAGAGATTGGCACAGTTGTCAACCAAGTCATTCTTTGCTTTCATAGCTCCTTTATCACTGATTGTCAGTACGCTGCTCAATCTTGTTGTTTTCATTTGAGTACATATTGAACCCATTCACTTCTGTCTGTTTTTACTTCCGTCACTTCTGTCATCCCTAGCTGACTGAATGCCATCACTCCTACCTGCTTATTCTGATTCCATGCTTGCCATGCTCAGATCTGTTCTTCCCAGAGGTCACAGTAAACTTTAAAATCTGCTAACTAGCTAAGAATATTCCCTGTCTTAAAATCCCTCAATGATTTTCTATCTCTGTTGGAGTAGAACTCAAAATCCTTACATTTGGTGACAACTAGTCTTGGGTCTTCCTTGTGATTTTTACTGTCATTTTTTTTGGTGCCATTCAGTCAATCACCTTTTTAATGTTTTGCTCACGGGCTTTCCCATAACCGAGTTTCCACACGTGCTGTTCCTTGTTTTGGATTGCTCTTGTTTTTGTTCTTCTAGAGTGGTGAACATCTGTCACATCCTCTGGCTGCCCAGCATTGGTTGAATGCACTCGTTTCACTTGAGAGACATTCAGACCTCTCAATTTTAACTCTGCAAGGCATAGGATGAGAAGTCTCTGGTCTCATTGGGCCAGGGTGTTAGATGACCTAGCAGTTGGATTAATACATGGGAGAATTTAATTCAAAGGTGAACAGCCGGATAAAGGCAGAGCCTTCTATGTTGGTGAGGATGGAAGCATAGAGTCCCAGCTCTTGAGAACGACAGTGGTGGAAAGGCCTAGTCTAGGATACAGCATAAGCTGAGATGTAGGTGGCTTCTGGAGTTGAAAGAAAGTTAGTATTTTGGAAGCAGAAGGAACGGTGGCACCCACTCCNATTGGGCCATTAGCAGTGGAGGTGGTTTCTTCAGTCAACTGGCTCCACAGCACGTTAGAGCACTGTTCCTGANAGCTGCAGGGCAGCCATTTTCCCTAGCATACCTCCTTTTATTCTCCATCAGTGTATTTTTTAACCTTCTGTTGCTGTTACCTAATGTCTGAAAAAAATCAACTTGAAGGGAGGAAGGATTTATTTTGGCTCACAGTTGGAAGGGATATAAATTCATCATGGTGACAGGAAGCCTCATGGTGACTGGATATTACTCAAATCTCAATATATCAGAGAGGCATAAGGACAGGAAATAGGTGGGATGATAAACTCGAAGGCTAACTCTTATAGTGATGCACTTCCTCCAAGTAGCCCCACCCTCTAAATCACCTGGGACACCAGACTATGTGGGGGACATTTCACATTTAAACTATAACAATCAGTGATAATCAGTCAGGGTATGTTTCTGCTAAGAAAGAATTACCTTGGCTAAGGGCACTACAAGTCTCCAACTCATTGTTGGATCCATACACTCTATTTCATTAAGCAAAGTGGTCCATTAGCCATGTCCCATACTTTCTGATTAAAACCGCTCTTCTAATTGTGGAGGTTTCATGTGTGGGTTTTGCTGCTACTGCCCTCTTGAGTTTCTGTCTCAACCCACTTACTTGCTGTATGAATCTTAGCAAGGTTGTTGAAGCTTTCCAGATATCAGCACCCTTCTCTGTAGAATATAGATGATGATAATATCTGATAGGTTCACTGCAAAATGAAAGGACTTGATGCATAATGAACTTTTGATATGGTATGCAAACACTCAGGAAATGCTATACTTGTTCATGTCCCTTCTCTCTTTTCATTCTGCTTTTCAGAGACCATGATTAAATGCTCACAGAGTGATAATTGGATGAACACCCTCCTTACATATAGGCTGCAATTGTGAATTTAAAAAGTATAAAATGTCATCATATACTCTGTTCCTTGTTGTTTTGTTTTTGCTTGACACACATTTATTTCATAAATATATAGGATAGATATTGCCCATCTGTCCTAGAAATGTCAAGGAGGATATTACTAATTTCCATTATTCTCTCAACTAGAGGAGCTATAGTACCACTCGGTGTTCAGGAAGCACCACCCAAAGTTCCATGTCAGTACTGACTTCTTGTCCTGACCCACAGCTGACCCATTCCCACAGAGCATAACCCTGTCCCAGATGCTGTGTTTTCCCTTGGCACCCAATTTCACTGCTTCTCAGCACCGAGCACTTTGTGCTGACTCTACGTCCTCTGAAAGCTGTTGGAAACCAGATGGAGGAAGAGATGGAACAGATTTTCACTCCTCACCCTCCCAGACTTGGAGAGCAATAAAAGCTGCAATTGCAGCCACTGAGTAGCGTGTATTAGGCTTTGCTAGGAGTCAAGCCTTCTTCCCAAAGCTATCTGTATTAATTTATTTAATGCTCACCATTATCCTATGAAGATATGCTAACACCTCCATTTTTACAGAAGAGGAAACCAAGTTCCAGAGGGAAAGAAGGCATGAAAGAGGGTAGAGAAGGGACTAGGGGACAGGAGCACTTTTGATGTTCCTCTGGCTGGGAAGAACATTGGTTCCTTTAATAGCAACTTTCGGCTGGAGCAGAAGTAACTGCGTAATTAATATAGATGGAGAAATTGTGGAAGGTGATACAGACATATACCTAGTCTCAGATCAGCTTTATAATTATGAACTTTTATATGATCCCTTTTAATTGCTTGCTATTTGCAGCACCCCCCCAGTGTAATAGAAAGAGTAGGAATAATAGTTAATTAAGAAGTCTGTGGAGCTCATTTCTGGCTAATTGGCATTTTCCTATAAAATATTTAAAAATTAGCTCTGATATTCAAAGTCTCTCTTTTCAGAGAGTTGTGGCTCTTGTTACTAAGAGTTCCCATCTGCAGGTAGGGCCTTCTATGGTGGGGTGGTTTGGGTATTTTCACTAACTCTGTCCAGCTCACTTTGGGGGGAGGAGAGGAGAGTCTTATTGTGCATCTTTCTTTGTTTAGATCATCCCAATGCCTTAATTTTTCCAAAGAAAGGGGAAACAGCCGGTGTGCCAGGTCTCCTGCAGGACGCTACCCAGCTAACACTCTCCTTCAGTTGTAATGAACTTGTACTGTTCAACCAAACTCAGAGAATCACATTTTCAAAGTTAGTGTGTGGGCAATTGCCAGAAAATAGGCTTCAAACTGTGTCCCCAGAAGGCTTTCTTTCTCTGGCTTTGACAGACTTTGAGAGAGATGCTCATAAGCCCCTAGCAAGACCAGGTGGGTGGTTTGGGACTCGGAGCCCAGTTGGCAGCCACAGTGAAAGAGCATGGTGCATTAGTTTCCTGTGGCTGTGCTAGCAAATTACCCTAAACCTGGTGACTTAAAGACAACAGAAATATATCCTCTCACAGTACTAGAAGCCAGAATTCCAAAATTAAGGTGACAGCAGGGTCTGTACTCCCTTCCAGAGGTTGGGGGAGAGAATTTGCTCCGTGATTCTCCTTTGGCTTCTGGTGGCTGCGAGTAATCCTTGGCATTTCTGGGCTTGTGCACATTTTACTTCAGTCTCCACCTCTACCTCTGCATCTTCTTCCTGGCATTGCTTCTCCCCTTCTCTTCCGTTGCAAGGGTGCTTGACATGCAGGGATCACTATTACCCAGATCGTTATCTTGAGATTGTTAGTTATATTTGAAAAGATTCCTATTTCCAGATAATATCACATACACGGCTTAGGTTCCTCCTTTGGATGCCCCTATTTAACCCATTCTATGTGGCGACTGAGAAGATTTCTTTTGATTGAATGGGAAGGAAGGTAGATTTCAACTGAGCAGNGGGCTGAAATGCATTCAGGCGCAACTGAGCATTTAGTATCTCCATAATCTATCAGTAGTGATACATTTTTTTGAAGGAGTTGCCTGATGGAATTCCCTCTTCCCTCAGCATAGTGCTACCCTAGCTGGAGTTTCACACATGTCTAGGCCTCATGCACTCCAAATCTAGACTTGAAGCTATACTAAGCACACTGTAGTAAATGCTGGTGCATGTCACTGTCTCATGAGTCTCAAACTTGGTTAGATATAAAAATCATCCTGTATTGTGACCACCAATCTTTGTTGTCAATGTGACTAGGTTTAGAATGAGCAGGAATTTGTTTTCTTATAGTTCTGAGGGTTCCAGTTGCCGTGGCTTCTTCTGGGCTCCTCTGTTTAGATTGCAGATAATCATCTCATTACTGTGCCCTTCCATGGTCTTGCTTCTGTTCATGTGTAATCCCAAATCTCTGTGCCCTTTCGGTCTCCTAATCATCTTTTTTTTTTTTTAGCATGTGTCCTGTATTCTCCCAAGAAATGACCATAGATGGGAAAAAACAGTGTTAGCTCAGCATTGTGCTAGTGTTCATGTTATCTCCTGTGACCTTTACAACAGCCTTGGGAATAGGTCTCTATGTCTCCACTGGCATGTAAGAAATAAAAGTTTCCTTTCAGCTCACAGTGTGTCCCTTTCCTAGATAATCTACTTCAGCNTTATGGGTTGCTAATCCCNAAAAACACTCAAAGTTGTCTCTCTGTCCTAATTCCAGTAAATCTGGCCATTGTGTATTCTGATAGCACTTCTACCAACTGACACCTTTNTGAGTTTGTGTGTGTTATCAGTTGGTTTCTTTTTCTTAATTATTTTCTATACCTGTTTGACTATGTTTGATTATCTAGTATGATTACATTTAAATATTTATAGTAGCAATTAGAGATTTGGAATGATGGTACCTCCATTCAAAAGGATTTGGGTGTGCATCTTTCCNTCCATCTGCTTGGATACTGTCAGTGTAGATTTATGCAAGAGCCAGATTTAAATTTACTGAGTAATTAGGGACTATACTTCCAAAGAACTAGCTTCTGTCCAGTCACTGTCACTGTTATCCCTAGTAATGTGTGTCTTACTTAGGGTTTCTATTGCTGTAAACAAATACCATGACCATGGCAAATTTATTTTTTTAAGATTTATTTATTTATTATGTATACAATGTTCTGTCTGCATATACTCCTACATCCCAGAAGAGGGCACCAGATCTCATTATAGGTGGTTGTGAGNCACCATGTGGTTGCTGGGAAGTGAACTCAGGACCTCTGGAAGAGCCACTGATGCTCTTAACCTCTGAGCCATCTCTTCAGCCCCCATGGCAAATTTATAAAGGAAAACATTTGACTGGGGCTGACTTACAGGCAGATACTGCTCTAGATAAGGCCACACCTACTCCAAGAAGGCCAAATATCCTAACCCTTTCAAATAATGTCACTCCTTAGGAGCCTATAGAACCCATTTTCATTCAAACTACCACATTGTGGTCATAGTTTTCTGTATGTGGGATTGCAAACTAGGNTTTCCACATGACATGATTCTAGAGCTTCAGAAAACAAAACAAAACAATTTTCACATTTCCTAACACTGGAAAATTCTATCAGCCAAAAGCAGCTGCCAGATATTAGGATGGTGGTGCCTACTTGCTTCTTGATTCCATTTGCTTGGAATACGTTTTTCCATCACTTCCCTCTTTTTTTCCTATCATTTCTCTTAAAGGTGAATTTTGTTTCTTAATCTACTCAGCTGACCTATGTCTTTTGATCTGAGAGACGAGTGATGCCATCAATATTTAGAATTATTACTGAAAGGCATTTGTAGATTGCAGTCTTTTTTATGGTTTATATTCTTTGTTGCAGTATGTTTCATTAAACTATAGCTTCATTTGTTTTCTTTCCAGAGTCTCTTAGCCATGCTTATTTTTTTTTGTCTGTTTGGATTGTGGAAAGTTTATTTTTCTCTTTCAAGTATGGCAGCTATTTTTACTGCATACAGTAGCCTCGGTTGGCCATCATTGTCCTTTACAACTTGGTGTACATTGCTCCAGGCTCTTCTGGTTTTCAGAGTTTCCACTGAAAAGTCAAGGATTATTCTGGTGGGCTTTCCTTTATATGGACTTATATTTGTCTCTTGCATCTGTAAATATTTTACAGTTATATATCTGTAATGTTTTAACTATAATATGCATGAGGTCTTTATTTGGTCTTATCTAGTCAGCGCTAATTTCTTGTNTCTGTATGAGCATGTCTTTCCCTAGTTTGGGAAAGTTTTCTCTTATGATTTTGGTGAAAATCTAATTGATGCTGTTTATCTGGGGCTCTTCTCCCTAGTCTATGCCCATAATTTGAAGATTTTATCTTTTTTGTTGTTTTTTGGTTCCTTCTGTTTTTTGTGACAGGGTTTGTGTAGCCCCACCTGTCCTGGAATTCTCTCTCTGTAGACCTGGCTAGCCTCAAACTCACAGAGACCCACCTGCCTCTGCCTTCTCTGTGCTGGGACTAAAGGCATGCACCACCACCTCCCAGCTTGAAGATTTGACATTTTGGTGGCTTCCCACATTTACTTTCTGTGATTTTTTTTCATTTTCTTTGCTTATTCTATCTAGATTCTCTACTTCATCATCGAGTCCTAATATTCTATCTTCTTCTTGACTCTCCTTGGAAGGCTTTCCTCTGAGTTTTCAAGTTGGGATATTGAATTTTTTGATTTCATCTTAATTTCAGCTTACAGTTCTATTTCTTTATTAATTCAGTTTTCAAATCCTTTTAGATGTCTTTGTCATTTCATTCAGCTGTGTATATGTATTTTCTTGGACATCACTGAAGCGATTTTGTTATCTTCTTAGAATTTAGCAAAGTGTTTTCTAATGT
>LZPO01087970.1:4609-16766 GCA_001675575.1 Neotoma lepida | reverse complement strand
CATAATAAGTGGGCCAGTCATTTAATTCTTTCAAATTTTCTTATCATTAACTAAACATATAATATAAAATCAAAGCAAAGAAACTCCAAGTTGTTTTCTTTTTTGACTATGTTTTTCTTTTTTGTTATATTTTTATTACTGAAAATGATTTTTAAATTTAAATATATTTTGATCATATTCTTCCTTTTGCCTAAGTTCTCCCAGATTCTCTTCCCCTTCTTCTTACCCCTTCAACTTTAAGTTCTTTCTAAAAATAAAAAAATACAAAATAAATCCATGAAAACAAAACAACACCCAAACAGAACAAAACAAAACAAGCAAACAGAAACCACATCAAATTGTAACAAAATAAAAGCACACAAAACAAACTGTGGATTCCATGATATGTTGATCAACTGCTCCTGAATATGAGGCCTTCCCTGAAGTGGTTGATACACCCAGTGTCATCCCATTGGAGAAAACTGATCTTCCCTCTCCCAGCAGGCATAAATGCACTTCAGTTGTTATCCTTTACCCTAATAGATAAGTTTTCATTCATTTATTCATTTTTNAAAAAAAATAACAAAATAAAACACAATAAGATAAAACAGAAACTATCATATAAAAGCTGGACAGGACAAACCAACAGAAAGAAAAGAGCCCAAGAGAAGGCACAAGAATCAGAGACCCATTAGTTCACACAGTCAGTAATCCTGCAAAAAACACTAAACTGGAAGCCATAATATATACACAGAGGACCTGGTGTATGCCTGTGCAGGCTCTGTGCAGGCTGCCTCATTCTCTGTGAGTTCATATGAATTTTGCTCATGTTAAATTAGAGGGCCTTGTTTTCTTTGGTGTCTTNCNGTCTCCNCTGGCTCATTACACTGTTTTTGCCTTAGTTTCCATGGGGTTCCCTGAACATGGAGGAGAGGGATTCGATAGAGATCTCATTTAAAGCTGAGTGTTCCAAGGTCTCTCTCTCTCTTTCTGTGTGTAATGTCTGGCTGCAGGTCTTTATATTTGTTTCCACCTTTTGCAGGAGGAATTTTCTCTGATGATGTCAAATAGATTTCTTAAAACACTGGGAGCCTCAGACAAAAGGTTGAACAGGTCCATATGATATGTATTAATTAAATAGAATTAATTTCAAAATATCCNATATAATTATGTCCAATGATATTTTGTATTCTGTCATGAAAATCACCAAAAGCAGTTAATAGTAAATTTTGATGATTAAGACAACACCCAGCAACAGACTCTGTCAGCTCTAATTGGACTAAGAGGTGAGTCTTTGTTTTCCTAGCCAATCACTTCAGCCTCTAGGCTTTAGGCCCAGGGACACAACTTGTGCCCACATACCCCCACCCATTGCAGCTCCAGTTGCAGGCCAGTAGGCAGNACTCCTGCAGGCAGTCTTGACTATCACCACTCCCAACCAGACTCTGTAAACAACAAGCCCCACTCTATCCCCCAAACGCACCCATCCCCTGAGACCGCAGCTACTCCTTGAGACACGAACTCTGCAAGCTCCGATTGGACAGAGAGCTGTTATTGGACCAAGAGTGCTGATTGGCACAACAGTGGCTCCCTGAGACACAGACACCATTTGCACCAATTGGAGGAAGAGATGTGTAGACGCCNGTGAAATAATACATCCAACAACATAAAGAGCAATATGGCACAACCAGAACCGAGTGGTTCTACATCACCAAGACCTGAACATTCCAACATAGAAGAAACAGAAGAAAATGACCTTAAAAATGACTTTAAGAAGATGATAGAGGCTTTAAAGAGGAAATGAAAATTTTTCTTAAAGAAATCAAGGAAAAGACAAACAAAAAATGGAAAGAAATCAATAAATCCCTTAAAGAAAGCCAAGAAAACCAAGAAAAAGCAATCAAACAGGTGAAGGAAACAGTTCAAGACTTGAAAACTGAAAAAGAGGCAATAAAGAAGACACAAACCAAGGAATGCTAGAATGAAAAATCTGAGTAAAAGAACAGGAACTACAGTTGCAAGCATAACCAACAGAATGCAAGAGATGGACTAGAGAATTTCTNGCGTTGAAGATATGATAGAGGAAATAGATTTGTCAGTCAAAGAAAACATTAAAGCCAACAAAGTCATAATACAAAACGTCCAGGAAATCTGGGACACCATGAAAAGACCAAATCTACGAATAATAGGGAGAGAAGAAGGAGAAAAATATCTGCTTAATGGCATAGAGAATATACTCAACAAAATCATAAAAGAAAACTTTCCCAACACAAACAAGGAAATGCCTATGAAGATAAAAGAAGCTTACAGAACACCAAATAGACTGGACCCCTTAAAAAAAACCCTCACCAAATAATAATCAAACCACTAAACATACAGAATAAAGTAAAAATATTAAGAGCCACAAAGAAAAAAGGCCAAGTAATATATAAANGCATACCTATCCGAATAACACCTGACTTCTCAGTGGAGACTCTGAAAGCCAGAAGGCCTGGATAGACATTGTGCAGACACTAAGAGACCATGGATACCAGCCCAGAATATTATACCCAGCAAAACTCTAAATCACTATAGACAGAATAATCAAGATATTCCATGATCAAACAAGATTTAAACAATACCTATCCACAAATCCAGCACTATAGAAAGCATTAGNAGGAAAAATCCAATCTAAGGAAGTTAGATGCACCAATGAAAACATAGGCAATAGACAATCCCACACCAATAGNTCCCAAAGAAGGGAAACACACAACACTATCACCAAAAAATAACAGGAATTAACAATCACTGTTCATTAACATCCCTTAATATAAATGGACTCAATTCACCTATAAACCATACAGGCTAACAGGATACAAAAACAGGATCCATCCTTCTGTTTCATANAAGAAACACATCTCAACTTCAAAGATAAACACTACCTCAGAATAAAGAGTTGGGAAAAGTCTTTCCAGTCAAATGGACTTCAGAAGCAAGCTGACATAGCTATCATAATATTTTTAAAAAAATTAGATTTCAAACTAAAATCAGTCAAAAGAGATTGAGAAGGACATTACATATTCATGACAGGAAAAATCCATCAAGATGAAGTCTCAATTCTGAACATTTATACCACAAATACAAGGGCACTCACATGTGTAAAATAAACANTACTAAAGCTTAAATCACACACATCAAACCCCACACACTAATAATAGGAGACTTCAACACTACACTCTCACCAATGGATAGGTCTGCCAGNCAGACACTTAACAGAAAACTAAGGGAACTAACAGACATGACTCAAATGGACTTAATAGACATCTACAGAACATTCTATTCATACACAAGAGAATATACCTTCTTCTCAGCACCTGATGGAACTTTCTCTAAAATTGATCACATACTCAGTCACAAAGCAAATCTCAACAGATTAAAAAAATAATAGAATAATCTCCTGTATTTTATTGGGCCACCATGGTTTAATTTTAGAATTCAACAATACAAATTACAGAAATCCTAAAAACTCATGGAAACTGAATAATGCTCAACTGAATCACCACTGGGTCAAGGAAGAAATAAAGAAAGAAATTAAAGACTTCCTAGAATTCAATGAAGATGAATGTACTACATGCCCAAACTTATGGGACACTATGAAAATAGTACTAAGAGGAAAGTTCATAGATCTAAATGCCTACATACAGAAATTGGAGAAATCTCACACTAGTGATTTAACAGCACACCTGAAAGCTCTAGAAGAAAAATAGGCAAACACACCCAGGAGGAGGAGTCACCAGAAAATAATCAAATTGAGGGCTGAAATCAATAAAAGAGAAACAGAGAACAGTATAAAGAATCAATGAAACAAAGAGTTTGTTCTTTGAGAAAATCAACAAGATAGACAAATATTTATTCAAACTAACTAAAAGGCAGAGAGAGAATATCCAAATGAACAAAATATGAAATGAAAAGGGAGACATAATAACTGACAAGAAAATCCAGAGAATCATCAGGTTGTACTTCAAAAACTTGTACTCCACAAAATTGGAAAATCTAAAAACAAATGGACAATTTCCTGGATAGGTACCATATACCCAAATTAAATCAAGACCAGATAAGCAATTTAAATAGACCCATAACTCTTATGGAAATGGAAGTAGTCATTAAAATCTCCCAACCAAAAAAAGCCTAGGGCCAGATGGTTTCAGTGCAGAATTTTAACAGAATTTCAAATAAGAGCTAATACCAATACTCTTCAAATTATTCCACACAATAGAAACAGAAGTATCATTGCAAAATTCTTTCTATGAGGTTACCCTGATACCCAAACCATACAAAGATGCAACAAAGAAAGAGAATTACAGACTGATCTCCCTCATAAACATTAATGCAAAAATACTCAATAAAATACTGGCAAACTGAGTCCAAGAACACATAAAAAAATCATTAACCACAATCAAGTAAGCTTCATCCCAGAGATGCAGGGATGGTTCAACATACAAAAATCTGTCAATGTAATCCACCGTATATACAAACTGAAAGAAAAAAAATTACATAATCATCTCATCAGATGCTGAAAAAGCCTTTGACAAAATGCAACACCTCTTCATGAAAAGGTCTTGGAGAGATCAGGAATATAAGGAACATATCTAAACATAATAAAGGCAATTTACAGTTAGCCAAGGGCCAACATCAAATTAAATGGAGAGAAACTTGAAGCAATTCCATCAAAATCAGGAACATCACAAGTCCACTCTCCCCATATATATTCAATATAGTACTTGAAGTTCTAGCTAGAGTAATAAGACAACAAAAGGAGATTAAGGGGATGGATACAAATTGGAAAGAAAGAAGTAAAACTTTTGCTGTTTAAAGATGATACCATAGTGTACATACGTGACCTCAAAAATTCTACCTGGGAACTCCTACAACTGATAAACACCCTCAGTAACATGGCAGGATACAAGATTATCTCAAAAAAAATTAGTAGCCCTCCTATACACAAATGATAAATGGACTGACAAAGATATCAGAGAAACATAACCCTTTACAATATCCACAAATTATATAAAATACCTTNGGGGGCCGGGCGGTGNTGGCGCATGCCTTTAATCCCAGCACTCGGGAGGCAGAGGCAGGCGGATCTCTGTGAGTTCAAGGCCAGCCCGGGCTACCAAGTGAGTTCCAGGAAAGGCGCAAAGCTACACAGAGAAACCCTGTCTCGAAAAACCAAAAAAAAAGAAAAAAAGAAAAAAAATACCTTGGGGTAACTCTAACCAAAAAAGTGAAAGACCTGTATGACAAGAACTTTAAGTCTTTGAAGAAAGAAATTGAAGAAGATATAAAAAAAATGGAAAGATCTCCAATGCTCATGAATAGGTAGAACCAACATAATAAAAATGTCAATCTTACCAAAAGCAATCTACAGATTCAATGCAATCCCCATAAAAATCCCAACACAATTCTTCACAGACCTCAAAAGAATAATACTCAACTTCATATGAAGAAACAGAAGACCTAGGATATCTAAAACAATCCTTTACAATAAAGCAACTTCTTGAGGNATCACAATCCCTGACTTCAATCTCTNCTATAAAGCTATAGTAATAAAAACAGCTTGGTATTGGCATAAAAACCNACATGTGGAGCAATGGAATCAAATTGAAGATCCTACATTACAACATGTAGAAAACTGCAAATAGATCCATATCTACCACCATGCACAAAAACTCAAGTCCAAGTGGATCAAAGGCCTCAACATAAATCCAGCTACACTGAACCTGATAGAAGAGAAAGTAGGAAGTAGCCATAGAATGCATTGGCACAGGAGACCACTTCCTAACTATAACANCTGTAGCACAGACACTAAGAGCAACAATTAATAAAGGGGACCTTCCGAANCTGAGAAGCTTCTGTAAGGCAAAGGACACAGTAAATAAGACAAGACTACAGCCTACAGAATGGGAAAAGATCTTCATCAACACCACATATGATAGAGGGCTGATCTCCAAAAGATATAAAGAATTCAAGAAACTAGACAGCAAAATATCTAACAATCCAATTAAAAAAATGGGCTACAGATCTAAATAGAGAATTCTCAACAAAAGAATCTCAAATGGCCAAAAGACATTTAAGGAATTGCTCAACATCCTTAGTCATCAGGGAAATGCAAATAAATCAAAATCATTCTGAAATACCATCTTATACCTGTCAGAATGGCTAAGATCAAAAACAGTGATGACAGCTTATGTTGAGAGGATGTGGAACAAGAGGAACACTCCTCCACTGTTGGTGGGAGTGCAAACTTATACAGCCACTCTGGAAATCAATATGGTGACTTCTCAGAAAATTGGGAATCAATCTACCTCAAGACTCAATGATACCACTCTTGGGCAAATACCCAAGGGATGCTCAGTCATACCAAAACTCAACTATGTTTATAACAGCTTTATTCGTAATAGCCAGAACCTGGAAACAACCTAGATGCCCCTCAACCGAAGAATGAATTAAGAAAATGTGGTACATATACACCATGGATTACTACTCAGCTGAAAAATCAATGACATCATGAAATTTCCAGGCAAATGGATGGAACTAGAAAATATCATGCTGAGTGAGGTAACCCAGACCCAGAAGGACAAACATGGTATGTACTTACTCATAAGTGGATATTAGACGTAAAGCAAAGGATAATCAGACTATAACCCACAGCTCCACAGAAGGTAGCTAACAAGGAGGACCCTAAGAGGGTTGTAAAGATCACCTTGGGATGGAGAAACATAGAAGATCTCCCAGTGAGTAAACTGGGAATGATGGAAGGGGATGGGGGATGAGGAAACAGGATGGTCAAGTTAGGGGAGGGATTGGGTGGAAGAGCAATGAAAGAGATAGAGGGAGACTTTATGGGTTATGGGAGAAACCCGGTGCTAGGAAAATTCCCAGAAATCCACAAGGATGATCCCAGATTAGACTATTAGCAATAGTGGTCAGGGTGCCTGAACTGGCATACCCAGGTAATCAGATTGGTGAATACCCTGTCATCATAGAGCCTTCATCCAGTAACTGATGGAAGCAGATGCAGAGATCCACAACCAAGTACCAGTCTGAGCTCCAGAAGTCCAGTTGAAGACAGAGAAGAGGAATTCTATGAACAAGAGAGGTCTAGATTATGATGGGGATACCTACAGAGACAACTGAATCAAGCTTATAGTAACTCATGAGCATTAGACTGACAGCTATGGAACCTGCATGGGACTGGACTGAACCCTCTGCATATGGGAGACAGTTGTGTAGCTGTGTCTATTTGAAGGGCTCCTGGCAATGGGATCAGGATCTATCCCTGGTGCATGAGCTGGCTTTCTGGATCCCATTACCTGTGGTTGGAAACCTGGTTCACCCTTGAGGCAGGGGGAGGGGCTGGGTCCTCCCTCAACTGAATGTACCAGGCTTTGCTGTCCCCCTATGGAAGAACTTACACTTTTGGAGGAAGGGATGAGGGGTGGTGGGGGAGGGTTGGAGGAGGGATGAGAGGGGGATTTGTGGTTGGTATGTAAAATAAATAAAATTTTAATAAAAAATAAAAATTAAAAAAAAGACAACAGCCAGGAATGATGGGTAGAAAGTAAAAGGTCTGAAATGTCTGGTGTAACTAACACACATAAAAACAGTACTGATAAGAGAATATCTGTTCCATGCACACTACTTACGGGTATTTCTTTTGTTTTATAAGTAAAAAGAGATGGAATTAAAGCCCAGAAATTTAGACATACATCAGAAGTACATGTTTGCAGGAAGAAAGAGTGAAGTTTGGCCACACCTCTTGGAAGGATATAATTAGGATTCTGTGGGTAGAGTCTGCTTGAGCCTTGATTTTTCTGTACTGCAAGTATATCACTTCCTTAGTGACAGGTAGCACTCAAACAAACCAACCTCTCACAATTCCCACTGACTATAGAGCCCAACCTGCCCAGACTACTGGATCATGAAATCCCTGAGTTAGAAACAGCAAGGCCNGTGTTTCTCTAGGTATTTCCCTTCTGGTAAGTGTTTTGAGTGACAGATCCTGCAATGTGCTTTCATCCTGCTACCAGATACTGTNCAGTTTGTCTAAAAAGTATGATATAGAGAGATTAACATTTCTTTCCTATGTCTTGCCACCTTTGTTTTTCATTTCCATCTTTTTGTGCTATTAAGAGAAAAAATCTTTTTTCTGGCATTCATTGATTCAACAGATATTTATCACTTTTTTAATTAAAGCCACAAATGTCCAAACTACACCAAATGTTCTATGAAGACAACGATAAGCACATAATTCCAATATGAAATGTTAAAATATATACAATGAGCTAATGCTATACATGAAAAAATCTTAGACGGCTTTACTGGACTGTGACTAATATTTTAATAACATACGATTAGGAGTTAAGCACCTATCCCCATGCCTGTCTTTGAATAGTCTTGCTTCTTCCTTGTCCCATCACCCTCTATATGAAAATTGATGCAAATGGATCAAAGACCTACATATAAGACCAGAAACTACAAGAAGAAAATACAGAAAACACATCTAGATGCAGGCATATAAAAGCTTCTTGAATGTGACTCCTAGAGCTAAGGAAATAACAAGAATTGAAAGCAGGTATTGCTTCCCATTAGAAGGCTTCTNTACAGCAAATAAAACAATTAACAGAGTGGAGAGATGACCCAAATAATAAGTGAAACCTTGGACAGTCACTCATGAGATAAGGAAATTTATATCAAGAATATGTAAGGCTCTCACAGCTTTGCCATTTTCATCTTTCATGACTTAACCTTTGCATAGCATTTTCCTTCTTTAGGCAGCTAGCCATTTGACTACTTTGTCTCTGAAAACTAAATAATAGCATGCAAACAAGTTCATCTAGACAAAGAAATTATATAATGCGCTACCTATAGTCATACTATTTGATACTTATTTGTTTCTCAGTTAAAATTTTCATATACACACTAACAACAAAAATGGACTCAGCATGTTTCATACATATACATACACACATACATATACACTTATAGACAACAAATAAATATATATGTGTGTGCATATGTATGTAACTATGNTAATCAAAGAAAAAGAGGCTATCAAGTTGAGAGTGGGGAAGCATGGGAGGGCTCAGGAGAGGGTAGCTGGGAGAGGCAGGAGAAAGGAAATGGAAAAAGTGAAATAATTCTATTTAAATTAAATATGTTCATTTAATTAAATATAATTTTAAAATATTTTAATTTATTTTATTTAATATTTTAAAAAATTCCAGTAGAGAAGAGGTCTAGAAGCTTAGAGTTAAAAACAGAGTTTTGGTATGTCTTAAATTTTCACCCAAAGTAATAATTTGTTCTGATTTCTTTAGCCAATAAAATTCTGAATATTCAAATCTTTCCATTTTGTCCCAAGTAAACTGGCTAGCTGTATGGCAACATATTTTCATCTTTGGTACCAATCACTAATATTAGCATGAATGACTTNTATCAATCCTTCTTATTCAAATAANTAACATTTAAATAGCTTATGTTTTNTAGAACAACAAAATTTTCTGGATGAAATATTTGGATTTATAATGAGACATAAATATTTCATAAGGGATATACAGCTTGATCAACCAGTACCACATTTACTCTGAGGGTAAGTTTTCTTTATTTTATCTTATTTTAACGAATTAATTTGGATTAATTCCCTTGCTGAATAATATCACAACTTGTTATTTTTAAATCTATTACTTAGGTGAATACATTACTCAATGGGGAGGGTGCTTTGGTTTAATTCCTAAAGTAGATTTACCTAGAAAATGTCTTCAGGACACATCTTTTTCCCCCTCACACACTGTCTTACTCTTGAAATATAAAGACAAGAAATCAAATTTCTGCATGTGAATCAAGGATACTAGATAATCTCATTCCTATAAAATGGATTTTTTAAGTCTATATCTCTGTTGGATCACAAAAGAAATTAAACTCTCAGCTTGAAATGTTAAATATAGCCTTAGAAAACAAGTACTTTTTCATTATCATATTCATGATATTTGAATTTTGAGAAACATCATTCCATAATACTTTTTGCCACATGAAACTCAGTGTTTCACTCTGAATGCATTTTCATGAACACGTATAAGTCATACGTGAATTACATCTCATAATATATNAAATCCAGCAATGCAGAAAACAAGAATTTATATTTTCCATGTTTAAAAAATAGGTCTTTATTACAATGTACATATGGATGCAGAGGCAAATTTTAGTAAGTAAAAATGGTAGTCATGGAGCTGAGACTGTTAGAGTAATTTTGCCCCTAATTTCTAGAGCTTTATATGGAAAAGAATGAAGTGTATTAAAATACAATCTATCAGTAACATGAAATTTTTAAAAGTCAGGTTAAGTTAAAGAGCACATATTCTGTTATGGTTAGTTTGAAGTGAACTATAGAGTTATGAACAGGTTAGAAAATGATGGAGAGGCAAGAAGATTGGCTAGGAACTGAGGTATGGTGCTGTGGGCTCCAATGAAAAATATGATAGATGGGATCTGAGGAAGTCAGCTTTGAGAGAAGTCAAAGCTACATGATGGAGTGAAAAGGTGAAATAGGATGCCTAAAGAAGCAGTATGAAAACCCTTTCCATGCTGACCTGTCCATCTGTGGAAATGCAAGTATCTCACATCAGCTTTTCCTTAAGTGGTTGCATAGAGTGATGAGGTAGACCCTCTCCTCCGAAAGTTTCTACATGATAATTTGCTTGACTGATCTTAGTTGTTTTCCTTTCAATATCTTTTAGCATACCTAGTAATATGAAAAACTACTGTTTAAGACACAAGTTTCATACATAAAGAACCCAGAACTTCTNGGAATCTTTTAGTGTTTTAAGAATGAGTTAGGACCAGCAAGATGGCTCAGTGAAAGCATGTAAAAGGTTGAAAGTGAAAACCAAAACCATGATGTTGTCCACTGATCTCCACATGCTCTCTATGGAAGGTGCATGTGCATACACAATAATAATAAGTCAATAATAATAATAATTTTTAAATGAAGCAATGACCAACTAACATTGCCCATATGCTATAAACTATGTCACTTTGGACCAGAATGGCATCTGAGGAACAGAAAGGGACCTAAATAGAACTCGCATGCATTTGGAGCTTGGGGATGCGTATCTGAGCTCTTTATTGAAGTAGAAGTCCAAATTGGTTGGTTCTGGCATACTTTCCCTAAGACTGCAAGATTTCATGACTCATCACTCTGTCTTACACGTGCAGTTCTAGGAACAACAGTTGAGAATGATGATGTGAACCAGGGGAGTTACAACCATGGGGCCATAGCATTGAGTGAATTTAGGAGTGAAGTATTTGATAGGACTTTATAATATGATATGTTAGCTCCCCACTGTCCCCATAGCAATTTAATCACAAAGCTGCCAGGATAATAGAGCATTTGTGAATTTCCTTACATTTCTAGAGGTAAGAATTCTGAAGTTAAAGTGTATTCAACAGAGTTGTTCCTTACAGAAGTTTAAGGAGAAAATTGATTAACTTACCATTTCTAGCTAATAAGCTTCCAAATGTTTGTGTCCTACTTGCTTTCCCAGGTTCTATTAGAACACATTTTACTCATCCTCACTTGCTATACACCTGTTATAAGGTCCATGGGAATATTTGGGTACACACAGATAATGCATGATATTTTTCACATTTTAAGATACTTGATCACATCTACAAAATTCCTTACACCATTAGAAGTAACACATACACAGTTTCTGAACATTAGTACATGAATTTCTTTGTGAACTAGGACCATTATTCAGACTATTACAATATATGCTTATCAAAAGTTAGTGATANGTGATGGGAAGATGACTCCGTAGGTAGGAACTCTTGTGCAATCATGAGAACATGAGTTTTAACCTTCAGAGCTCAGTTAAAAAGCTTGACAAAGGTGCATATGCCTATAATCCCAACATTGAAGGGCAGAGACAGACAGATCCAAGGAACTTGCTAGCAACCAGTCTAGGCATAATGTCAGGATTCCAGGGCAGTGAGAGACCTTTTCTCTAGAAATAAAGTAGAAAGTGATATAAGATGTTCAGCACCCTCCTCTGGACCTACATTCACCAACATGGGCATGTACACACACATACTGACATGCATGCCCCACACACACATACAAAACATACATGTAACTATA
>LZPO01087969.1:17000-34007 GCA_001675575.1 Neotoma lepida | reverse complement strand
GCCTTGGCAACTGGTATGAGCCAATTTCCTCAACCCTATGGGCCTGTCCTACTACAAAACAAGTTAAAATCCAAAGACCCAGAGTTAGCATATAGTTANGTATAGAGGAAAGGACTGGAGGAGACACATCTATCTCCTTGAGAGGNGGGAAATAGAATAGATTTTAAGGATGGACTGAGGGGCAGGAAGGGAGGATGCAGTGGGAAGCAAGAGAAGAGATAGTATTGGAGGGAATACAGGGAGAAACAGCTAGAATTGAGGGGCATTTGAGGGTGGTATGGAAACCTAGTGCAGTGGAAACTTCCTAAAATATAGAAAGGCAATCTTAATGAAGTCTCCAAATTATGAGGGAGATGGAGTCCCACCTGGCCATCTCTTCTCACCAAATGAAGCTTCCAGTATCAGGACTGGGTTACATCCAATTGAGTTGTTGGCCAAAGAGGACCCATGGAAATCCCCAAACAATCCAGGATATTGCCAAGAGAATAGGTTGTTCTCCACAAACTGACAACAAGGCCTCATTGCTGAAAATGACACTGACATAACTCATTGGACATGGAGAGGTCAAGCTGGTGCCTACATAGAACCTTCACTCCCATGTTCCAGTGTCTTTAGTACGGAAGGTGCTCTGCAGGTTACCAAAAGAGAAATAGAAACACCAACCCAGTCACAAAACCTTTGAGCTACAATCTATCCTGCCTACAATATAAGCTAGGGTAATGGTGGCACAAACCTTGTGGTAATAACCAACCATTGTCGGATTTGACTTAAGGCCCACTCCACGAGATGGAATTCATAGCCAACATTACATGAGTGACCAAGAACCAGAGACTAGATAGCCCAGGGACCTAAGANAAAACCCAATACTACTGGTCTNAAAAAAAGTAACAATAAAATGACTCCAAATGATATTCTGGTATACTCATAGATCAGTGCCTTATTCAGTCATCATCAGAGAAGCTTCCTCCTGCAGCAGATAGGAAGAAAAACAGAGATCCACAGCTAGACATTACAGAGAGAGAGAAGAAAGCAGGAAAGACAGATAGACAGACACACACTTTGGGACATACAAGTCTAAATGGGATGTTTCCATCAAATCCCATCCCTCAGAGCTCATAGAACCTGCAAGAGAGGAAATGGAAAGAAGAGTCAGAGTGGGTGGAGGACACCAGGATTAACTGAGCAGAGGNTGTATGAACTCATGGAGNCTGAAGCAACAATCACAGGGCCTACACAAATCTGCACCAGGNCCTCTGTGTGTATAATATAGCCTTCAATTTAGTGTTTTTAGAGGACTCCTGAGTATGTGAAGGAGTGGGTTGCTGATTCTTGTGCTTTCTTTGGGGGCTTTCATTTTTTTGATTTGCCTTGTCCAACTTCAGTGTGATAGTTTTTTGTTTTATCTTATTGTATTTTATCTTGNGGCTTTGCTTTTAGCTCTTAGAATCCTGTTCTTTTCTAATGAGAGNCAGAAGGGGAGGTGAGGAGGAGTAGAAGGAGGAAAAACTAATCAATATATATTTTATGAGAAAAGAATCTATTTCTGATAAAAGGGAAAAATATCTAACAACTTAGAAAACTATTTCTCAGTTTCTTAAAATTTCAGCATTCACCTATCATTTATTCTATGTATCTCACATGTAGGTATTCACCNCAGAGGAAAGAAAACACATACCTATCTATAGACTTGTATATGAATGCTCATACACACTCTCTTATTCATAATATCAAACTAAAAACAAACTATGTTACTTCAACTCCTTATAGATAAGCAAACTATGGTGTATTAAAAAGGAATGAACCTTTGAAGCATGGAACAGTCTAGATAAACTGCAAACTAAATATGCTGAGTGAAAGATCTTAGGTGAAGACTATGCATCGTGTGATTCCATGTTTATATAGACTGGATAAAGTAATACATAGTCTGAGATGTGAGTCAGTTTGCCTTGAAGCAGTTAACAAGAGACTTCTTGAGCCTTCGCCAAAGGACCAAGGTTCTTTACTGGAGCTGGTTATCCTCTCTCTCTTCTGAGGTTTGGGGATCATTTCAAAGTTCTTTGTTTCAGTCCTGTGTTTTCACGGTAGCTCTCGTTCCTTCATTGCTCTTTCATGGTAGAATAGGGCAAGTGTTCTCAGAGTTGACATTGGTCAAAAATAGTGTTTGGCAAGATTCTGAGCCATTGCTGATATTACACACACACACAGTATCACCAGCTCTTCTTTTGCTGTGGTGACTCTCTGATGACCCATGCCTAGGTATCTTTAGAACAGGAAAGCCTGTGCTAGGCCTTTGTATTCATCATTTGAGCTCTGACTGAGGTTTCGTGACCATGTTGTTTACCTGTGTCTGCAGACTGAATGACTGAGGGTCTCATCTGTATCTTCTAGTTTAGGAGCTACTTGGCTCTGTCAAGACTAAGGGGAATGGTATAATAACTCAACACAAGCTATGTAATCACTAAAGACTCAGCAAAGATGAGTGGACAAAATATATTGTACCTGCATCTCATTGGCCAAATTACCATGTCACAAAGCCCTAAATCAATGAAAGAAGGATGCAATTCCCAATAGACACGTGGGTGGATCACGTGGCAGCGGGTAACGTGATTTAATTCTGTTACAGGATAAGTACTAATAGTTGGGGACAGTAGTATGGTTGCAGACAGCAATTTGGGGGGACAGTTTTCTCAAGTAACATTTTAAGGGACAAGTTCTGCTTTGGAGAACATAAGAAAAAAATTATATCACTTAAAATCATATCAAGGCTTTAGTTATTACCATGTTGCCTCTGAACTGAAACAACTTCATGCTGTAATTTATGAGATATATTAAACATTCTTCATATATAGACAAAGTATATTTTCCTGCTACAAACTATCCAAGATCCTCTGATTCCATTCTCCTCTGACACTATAAAATTTCATCCCGCATTTAGTGCTAAACATAAAAACAGTCTTTAAGGAAATAATATCGGACTCCGCCACTCTGATGTGCATCCAAATGTTACAAACACCACCCCTGGGTGCTATTTCTAATTCTCCTTTGGCAATGTCATTTCCTGTGTGATAGTCATGTAAATGCAACTGATCAACCCCTCTCTGTACAGATTTCCACATTGTAAGTAACTACAAATCAGCATTTATAAAAGTAATTATTCCAAAACATTTGAAATATCTGGATTATTCAAAAAAATCAGGCTTGATTTAACAAATCAGAATTTGTGAGGTTGAAGTTCTACCTTATGATTCAAATGGGATTCTACCATGTGATTCAAATGTACTTTTGATGTTGTGAAACACTTTTCTGGGGAAAAAAAATGCTTTTGCTATCACCAATTGACTGTTCTTTGTTAATGGATACACTGGCCCTCAGGGAAATATTGGCTCATTATTCTGTCAGTGCTCATCTATGGAGCCTAAGATTAACTTGGTCCAGCTCATTGTGAATCCATCTTCCTTTCTCTCTGTGGTGCCTGGAAGAGTCAACTATCCTTCACATGTTCCACAGATGACTCCAGAATACATTTCCAAGGCAGCTGCTTTAAAAGGAGCTGGTGAGCCTAACTGCTTTTCTGAGATTCTACAATAAATAAATAACCATAACTTTCCCTTTTCTCTTTTTTTATCTTTTCTGTGAATACTAACCTCCAAATTTTATATCCAGAAAAGTTTAGAGTTCATATCCCCAAGGAATCCAATGTCTATGATAAGTTTTGAAAATTAAAAGAAAAAAAATATATCTCTAAGTTACTAGATACTTTTAAATCATGACTTATTGAGATACTTTAAGTTATTTGGTTGGCTAAAATTTATAATACTATTAAAACTTAACTATTAAGTTGTAATATTAATTGAGTCACTCATTTTGGGTGAGAGCTTACACTTTGAAATTAGCAACAATGATCTGGCCGGGCGGTGGTGGTACACGCCTTTAATCCCAGCACTAGGGAGGCAGAGACAGGAGGTTCTCTGTGAGTTCAAGGCCAGCCTGGGCTACCGAGTGAGTTCCAGGAAAGGCACCAAAGCTACACAGAGAAACCCTGTCTCGAAAAACAAAAAACAAAAAAACAAAACAGAAATAATGATCTGAGGGACAGACAACAGGCTTATTCTGAAAACTGAAGTCTAGATATTTTGTGTCCAAAATACCTATTGGCAAATTTATTCAATAAAGAATTAACACTAACCTCTCCTCATAAGGTTAGCCTCTCTACTGGGGATATATGATCTGTTATTATGCATTTTTATACTCATTTTATAATTATTAGTTACAGCCATGCAGAGTATCTTACCATTATTTTTCTTGACATTTTCCATAAAATAATTAAATGTGTAGATGCTTTACTGAAATCTCCCTTAGGATACAGTATGATTTGACTTGATACATGCAGTACTAATAAGATCAACATCAAAATGTTCCATGAATAAGGCTACTGAAGTTGGCTGTCTAGATTTGCACCTGTGTCCAAAGAACATGCTCTTCTCTCTACAAGTACTGAAAGATATTTCAGAGAGGTTAGCCCTGTGTGAGACAATAATATTATACACTTAAGAAGCCATTTTCTTAGAATTCCAACCCTGTAAACTCTTAGGCATTTTCTTAATTCATGATTGATATGAATTGAATCAATCCCACAGAAGATAGTGGCAATACTGGGCAGGTGCTCTGAAGTTATATAAGAGNCTGAGCAAACCACATGGAGCAAGCTAATAGACAGCACCCCTTCATGGTCTCTGCTTCAGTTCCTGCTTCCAGGTCCTTGCCTTGAGTTCCTACACTGACTTCCTGTCATCTTGGACTGTGATCAGGGCATGTAAGAACACGTAAATCCTTTAAAAGGTTTTGTGTGTGTGTGTGTGTGTGTGTGTGTGTGTGTGTGTGTGTAAAGATAACTCCAGTTTGCTTATTATGCAATGGACATTTTAGAGTTAGATATTGGTAAGTATCTGTGGACTTACTAATTTCTGTCAAATTTTCACTTCCCTTTGTTGCGATTGATGTAGTAGTTGTAATGAGAATTTATCTCATATAGAAATATTTCAGTCTAGATTTTCTGTTTCCCCAAAGCATGAACTTAATGTATCCTTAATGATGCTGCCATTCATAATCAGTTTATGCTGCAAATAAATATTCATTAATGATTAAAAATAAGACAATGCATAGCAAAGAAGTCATGCAAATGACCCCACTTTGCCTGAAATACTCTCATCTGTTTCTGAGTTCAGTGTTGAGGACAAGAGCATTCAGCCACATTTTATCTTGTCATTCTAAATTCCATTTGGTTGCCTGCTAAAATTATAGTTAAATCTAAAGCTATTAAAGATAGATTTCTAAAGCCTATTTGGAAAAAAAAAGTGCCTGTAAAATCATAGTAGTATTATCATGATAATAGCAGAAATTGCGCTAGTGGGGACTTTTAGACTTCTGGTGTGTCCTCTAGGAATCTAAGTCCCTGGCCATTTGATATACAAATCACAGCACCTCTGAGTGTTTCACCGGTTGAGCTAATGATTTTCTTCCTGGTTGGTGCTGACACTGCTTAGGTAGAAAAACACAGAGTCTCTTACTATTATAAATGTTGCCATCAAAGGTAAATAACTGAAAAACAATAGAAAGAAGCTCAGGAAAGTAGAAAAGAGAAAAATAAATGAGGGTGCCTGATCATATCTTTCACAACCAGCAGAAGAGAGAAATGAAAAAGAGCCATGAACTAGGATTCTGAAGATTGTTTGACTAATAGCCAGCTCTGGGTTGGTTCAGACCATTCATTTTTTTCTGATCACTGATTTTTTTTTTTAACTTTAAAATGGAATCTATCTTCCATGTCTTCCTTATATCATGCTTTAGACTTTTCCATGGGTTTCAACAATGTTATACATGGTGTTGTTCTACAGAAGTATAAAATATTTTATAATGCACTGTTATGATTGTGTGAGTGGNATGTGTNTATTCTATGTCCAAACTAGCTGCCTGAAAAATAGTTTAACAATACTCTCAACACTGGTTAATAGAATCATGGCCTTTAGTTATCCTTCCTTACTCAAAACAAACAAACAAACAAACAAACAAACAAAAACAAAAACAAAAAACCATTCTTACTGAACAGACGTACAATAGCCAGAAGGGTAGAAACAGTAGTTGTTGCAGCTAAGTCTCAGTCTACTTTACTAGGCTTAGTACTCTAGTACCCCAGTGTGGGCAGTATATTTTATTAGGCTCAGTACTCCAGTACCCCAGTGTGGGTAGTATATTTTATTAGGCTCAGTACTCCAGTACCACAGTGTGAGCAGTCTACTTTACTGGGCTCAGTACTCCAGTACCCCAGTGTGGGTAGTATATTTTATTAGGCTCAGTACTCCAGTACCACAGTGTGGGCAGGGACTCACAAACTTCTTATTCTGGAAGAGTGTCTAGTACATTGCAAAACAAGTTCTGATGGGCTGTTCTGAATGAATTAGTAAATTGCAGACATTTTAAGGTTATATAGTGACAAATACAAAATATAACTGAGGAAAATGGTAATGATAAAACATTAAATCTACCAGGAATTACTTAAAAATTNTTATTTCACAAAAATAAATGGTTTCATGAAAAACTGTGTTCAGATACTTAGAGGATTAACGTATGAAAAGGGAGCATGCTTCTTCACTTTTTCCCTGCAATTATCAATGAATAATATTGAATAAGAGTTGGAATGTGATTTCTTGTTTTGTGTAATGATTGTAGCTGGTGAAAAAAAAACTTCCTGTTTTCTCATGAGAAAAGTTACTCCATTGGTGCCAAAAATGTTAGACAACAAGGAGATAACATTAGGGTTTGCACAAAACATGCTGATGAAACAAGATGGTAAAGGTGAAGAGGGCCAGTGACAGAAGCATNCTGAAACCCAAGACTCATAGCATGCTAAGTTCGCAACATTGCCTTTCACAGCTCAATGTGTGCATGCATCACACTACATTTTTTTAAAGTGCAAACTCAGGTTGGGGACTTCTAAAATGAGGACTGAGGTCCTGAGTTTCAAAGGAGCTTGTTCTATGGAGACTTTGGACCTCACTTAAAAGTAACAAAGCAATTTTTCCAGGAAAGCGTCACAAACTTTGTAAACCAGAGAGGGCTTGTTGATTTCAGTGCAGAAGCCCTCACACATACAAAAAGAGTGTTTTGTGCTCAGATCATCAATGATTTATTATTGTAGGGCTTCTTCTGGACGGTGGGAGCTTATGATTTGATGATTATCTATTGAAATATCCTGGAAATTCAAAAACAGACATCTGTAGCCTCTGCCAAAGCAAATACTGAAAGACAAATTTCATGACTTAACGGTTTTAGATTTCAGGGCCATTTTTGTTTTGCTTTTTGTTTGTTTTTGTTTTTGTTTCTCTGTGTAGCTTTGGAGCCTGTCCTGGAACTCACTCTGTAGACCAGGTTGGCCTCAAACTCACAGAGATCCACCTGCCTCTGCCTCCTGAGTGCTGGGATTAAAGGCATGTACCACAACCACCCGGCTTAGGGCCATTTTTTTCAATGCTGCCAATAGTAGATTGCCCCTTCCTCAGTGCTGGCCTCATACCTGTGCACTTATAAATACTACCTGGACTCAGTAGTTACATTTAAAGAAAAAAAGCAATTGCATGAAATTGGAAAGGAGATGTATTGGGGATGGTATACTGCATACATGTANGAAATTTTCAAAGAACAAATATTTTTTAAAAGAAAGCTATGTGCTTACATGGAACTATCTTATGATTTCATAAAATATATAATATGACAAAAGATACATATAGCTTTAGAGAACAATGTCTTCCTTTTGGGGCAGTANAAGGAAGAATTAGAGAGAGGTCAATGCTGTTTTAATGTGAACATTTTGTCTATTGTGCAATGGTAGATAGATGCCATTATAAATTTATTCAAACCTGTAAAATACACAAGACCAGGAGTGACTCCAAGTGTAAGCTACATAGCCATAGGATGACAATGTTATAACAACATAGTGCATTATATGAAACACACATGCCATGCAGGCAGGGGAGTACTAATAACAGAAGAGTTTGTCTGTGTTGAAAACTCTCACTTAAATACAAAAGAGCTATAAAATGAAATCTGCCTTTCTAAAAACCATCTTCACTCAGTACCAACATTTTCACACAGGCTTAATGTAATTAACACCACACAAAACAAAATGGAAACTTCCCTGGTGTGGCAACAATGATGTGCCGGATCAATCTTTTTAAATATGGAGAAACCCATGGGTTTCAATTTCTGAGAGATTTTAGCTTGATCTGTACTTTTCTGATTCACNTTAAAGACAGAGGAGACAACATAGTCTTTATTTTACTAAACAACAACCTCTACATGGAAAAAAAACAAAAAAACACACATATATATACATATTACAAAATATTATGTGTAAATTCTGGTCTCTACTAATATTAAGCAGTTATTAACACATTCTGTTCCTCTATTAGGCCAATATTAGCATATGTTTCAGCATTCTTAGCATCTAAAAATAACTTTTTAAAGGGTTGAAAAGACACAATTTCAGACTCAGAGGCCTTGTGCAGTCTGAATAGAAATTCCAGAATATTTGTGAAGGAAGTTCCTACATTACCTGTAAAGCACCTAAAAGATCCCATGGGCTGTTGACGCACGAGACGATGAAGTTCCTGTACAATTCCTTGCAATAGCAAGACAGAAGACAAATGTATTTTTTCGATAGTAAAATAATATGGAACCTTGTTATTGACTAAAAGGAACATTTTCCAAACACAGCTAAATGGGCAGCAGCACACTTCTTTGTTGTTACCTTTCTGTGGAGAATAGATTAATTTTTGCATAATAGCATAAGAGGTTACAGGAGGATCGGTTAAATTAGGAAGGCTTGTAGTTACAGAGATACCATGGCTGATAAGCCAACAGCTACATAATGAAAAAGCTTTTCAGTCTATTCATAATAGGCAGTTTTTATGGCTCCTGTCATTTGTCTACAGGGCTAAAAGAAAACAAAAATCAAAGCATTACAATGCTCATGTAAAATCATTCTATCAGCTGCCTTCATTGTGAGGCTACCTTTTCCCTTTCAGTAAGTGACTACGCTTACATTTCGATATATTCTAGAAAATATTAATGTGCACAACATATTTTACATGTTGGCCTGTTTTCATTTCTTTCTTAAATATTTTACTTCTCTAATCTCATCTACATATTAATGAATGGATATGTTGTCCTGAAAATACTTATTTTGTATATTTAACTCAAGGAACATTCACGAAGTGATATAATCACATTTGATGGTGAAATACAGAAGTGGAGAAGGTAGGAATGGCTACTGTTTTCCTTGCTACTGTGTACAATGTGGACAATTTGACCAACATAGTCAAGTAAGAAATAAAAATAATTCCCACTATTGTCTATTACATTTAATCTTATACTCTAATCATACATCCTCCTTACAACTGTTTACCGGTAATCTTACATAGACTCTTCCCCTACTATTACCAAGTATTTTTTCATATTATTTTAAAATACTATTAGATTTATGATGAAAATTCTTGAGTTGTGAAAGTAAAAAGTCTATTCCTGGGACCTGGATGTAGAAAGAGAAAAGTGACTCCCAAGAGCTATGCTCTGTCCTCCACCTGTGCACAATTGCTCGTGCATATACACACAATAAATGAAAATGCAATTAAATCATTTTATGAAGACTATGCATCCAGAAATTTAGACTTCTTTCTTTCCGTGTAAAAAAGCAAAATATTTAAGGGAAAAGTATCTAAATGTCATAACTGAAAGAGTTTGATAAATTACCAGAAAGGAATAATGCAGCAAAGATCAACAGAGAGAAACTTGGGAGTAGGCTTGAGGAAGAGACAATCTGCTAAGTCACATTAAATATCTGGCTTAATTCATCTTCATATTGCTTTCTGCTGCATCTTTTCCCTCAAGTTTAAATACGATGTACTTTTTAACATAGTGTTGTATAAGTTCTTGAGCAAAATGAATTTAAGTTTCATAGTAGGTGGGAAATCATAACACATTTGAAACCCAAAAGTGTTTACATGACATGATACAGAGAAATATTCAATCTATTAAAACTGTGTTCTTTAGTATTTTGTAAATTTTACATGGATTTTTCAGTACTGAGCTTATAACAAAAACAAGTAAGATCAAGTAATTTGTGAGTTGTACTACTTTTGAGTTTATATAACCTTATCTATTCTTCTGATTACTGAATGTAAAAACACTTTGGTACGAGGTTCCTGAGGCAAGCAATTTTATTAGTTCTTTATGCAGAGCTAAACTTAGAAAATGTAGATATGATTTAGATATAAGTGAATGGNATNAAACATGTACTAAACATTGTTATAGCTTGTGTTCTAGTTCTCTGTGTAACATGTGACTAATTCTAATAGCTTGACAGCAAAACAAGGAAGTTTGCAAGTAAACGTTCATTAGAAATCATTTGCATTAATTATTCAAAAGCCAATTAGTACCTCGTTGTTATTGTAAAAAATTGAAAGCATACAGAAGAAAACATAGAGGCTTCCCTGGAAAGATACCTGGGAGTAAATTCCAGGGTACCACACAACTCTTAAACTGGTCATTTCTGCTTGGAGCTATCACTTTGGAGAATTTGATTCCTATGCACTGATCTCACATCAAACTCTATTCTGAAGAGAGCATATTTTCAGAACACTTTNCAAATATGGCCTTTTATCTTTGTTGAGGAACTCTTCATCACTAATTTCTCAGAGGATTTCATCCCAGCAGTTGAAGGAGAATCATCTTAGAACTCACTAGTACCTAGCAGACAGCTAAGAGAGTAGTTCCCAGATAGACAGCATCTAGGTGGCTTACTGAAGATCTCCAGGGATTCACTAAAAATCTTTAAAATATATATATGTATATATATATATATTATATATATATGAAATCATAGGTTAACTTTATGTTTATGTACATACATACCAGGTACAGTGTTTGAACCAAGTTAGGTATATCTATCTCCTCAAACATTTATGAGTTCTTTATCATCAATATTCTAGATATATGCAGACAGAAGAAAATAAAATTATTTTATTTGAACTATGAGCATTTACATAAGTCTGACACTAAATCCATATGAAACCACAACACTATGGATATTGATTTTGTGCTCTTTAATTATCTTCATTCATCTCCTTTTTTTTTCGATCCTTTTCCCCCCCTCCTCTCATTCTTTGCAGAAATCATCTCAATTCCCCGTCTCATAGTTCATTCCCCACACTCAGATCAATGAAACCACATAAAGTTTAATAATCTTCAGGAGATTGGGGGACAAGATGGCCACTGTCTGTGAACCCCAGCTAATAAGTGAAATACAAAGTCGAATGTATTGAAAGAGTAATAGAGCAGACCAGACGGTAATGACAATCAGTGCACAGTAGGCTTCCAACTTTTAAATTGAAGTATAAATCCAGATTTTAGGGATCATGTGGGTTTGGTGATTTAATCATAGATTACAGAAAATATATTCACAGCACAAAAAGAAATTAAAGAATTTTAAAGGTCAACTTTAGATGAAGCTGAGATCCATTATTCTCTTTCCTGATGTCTTTCTTTCTTTTTTCTTATAATCTTTTCCTTTTTCATGTCCTTTATCTACATGCTTATGTTCTTTAGAATACCATATATTGATATAGTTAAAAAATAAATGCTAAGAGGAACCAAGTAATGGGGATAGTGAACACTGTAGATGAGGTCCCCTGAAGCTAACACAAACTTGTTTAGATTTTTCAAACCCAAACATTTATGAGAAAATCCTTCCTCTATATCCCTGTGTGAAGCATCAGAAGAATATATTCCTACAGTAGAAAACAAAACAAAACAAATAACATTCTCTATGGAGAGAGAATGGAGAAGTGATGAATCCTCCCAGGGAAATAGCAACCAAATTCTCTCTGTGTCCCTGACTTGTAGGAAATGTTTTAATTAGTTCTGGAGCAATAAAGACCCCCAATTATATGTACAAAATTAATATATTTGTCACAGAAGAGTAGATGCATTTAAGTGAACCAAAAATAGGACGCAAAATTAACAAAATAGAAACTTCAGATACTNTTCAAAAACCCACAGAAATGCAGTTTNAAGAATGGGGTAGGTGGGGTGTAGTTAGCAAATTATAGTGCAGTTGAAGTTCTCTCAGAGTGAGCAGTAAGGAGCTATTGATTGCAAATCCTCCCAAATGGTGAGAATAAGAGAGACACCCAGCTATGAAGTCAAAACACTGAACAGAAAGGAGCTAATGGCAGATTTCATTTTTGGTTCCTCAGTAAGAGTCTGCATGAATCTGGAAAATTCACTTAATGTCTGGGGATCTCCCTCAGATTTATCTGTAGGATAAGACTTAGACTGGAAGGGTTCCAGATCATTCAAACTGTCATTTATACAATGAAAATACNTTTTCCACAAAAAGAATATGTGAAACATTGAAAGATCAATTTATTAACTGTCTTTATATGTAACGTGGAAAATTCCACCAGAGTGATGTTAACATCATTCTGTGANAGTTAATTTTGATGAGTTGACCAGGTTCCAAGGCAACAATTGACAAAATAAAACGAGGTATTATTATTTCTTATAGAGGGCTATTTTCATCACCACACCTTCTTCTACAAGTTTACAAGCTCTATGCTCTCATATCCATTTTCCAGAATATGTGTTATATGTCATCCAAAATGTTCCTTTTATATAGGAAGAATCTCTTTGCTCTCTATTAACAGAAGTGTCTTATAATAATTTTTTAATAATTGCCTTTGGAATTAATATTGAGAATTAGTCAAATGTCTCACAGCTAAAATGTGTATGGACATATTTCCTTTGAATTAAAATAAGCCAATTAACATATCTTATACATTAAAAACAGACAAAATCTCTTGTCATAACAGAGCAAAAATCTTGTTATTTCGAAATAATTTCCAATAAAAATATTAAAATGAATGATAATGAATAACTCAGAGCAAGTTCTCACCTTATTTGCTGTTTATTGGAATATTTACACAGTAAGTTTGCAGAAACTACAATTTCATTATGTATAAATAAGAACACAGAAATAAGAAAGAAATACATTAAATGTCTAGCTCATCTTCTAAAGTGTGTGTGTGAAATTACAATTTCAACCCTGTCTGTCTAACTCTAAATAAACCCTGAATCTTTTAACATACTATTATTGCTTTAATGGGAGGAGTTGTGAAGATTTTTTTTAAAAAAAATTTATATGTAATCTGACATGCCTTTCCCTACAACAAAATGGCCACTCATATAGAGACTCACAGCTGCCCAAAAGGCAGAAAATAAAAGAGTCCTCAATAAGACATCTCTACACCATGCTAGTTAAGGCATGGGTAATATGGCAGAATAGGGTGAGGGAATTATGTAAGAGAAGACAGGTGAAGGACTACAGGATGCTATTCTCTAGAACTGATAGAACTATTGTGATTATTAACTCATAACTGTACTTACCTGTACTGAACCAACACAAGGCCAGCCTTATTAACAGTAAAACATGGATTCATAGTCCCTAGACTCTTCCTGTTTTCCTGTCTCTACTCCCTGCCCATCATGAGGTGACCAACTTCTACTCCATGATCAAGTCACCATGGTATTCTGCTTCACTACATTAGGATCCAGAAATACGAAGTCAAGTGACGATGACAAAATCTTTTGAAACCATACACACACACACACACAAAAAAAAAATATTTCTACTTCACATAGCTAATGTCAGCTGTCAACTCATCCAACCCAGAGTCAGCTGGGAAGACAGAATCTCAACAGAGGTACTGCATACATCAGATTGGCTGTGGAATATTCATGGGGCAATTTTATTGCTAACTGATGGCAGTGCCACCCCTGAATAGGAAGGGGTGTTTATAAACAAAAAGATAACTGGGCAAGGGGAAGCAAGTCAGTCAGCAATGTTCCTATCTTGAGTTTCCTTGATGATAGACTGTAACCATTTATCCCCAAGCTGCTTTGTTTTTTTTCCACAGAGAGGCACATTAAAACAAACTCATGGGTTGTTTGCTCCTCTAACTCAGTGGCAGTGATGAGAAGTAACTAGTGAATAGAGCTTTTCTTAGTTTCCTGTTCCTAATTTTAAAATATCCCAGAAATCAATAGTAAAAGAAATATGTGATACTATTCTTAGGATGTTAAAAGGGTTTTGAACAATGAAAGAAAGTGTTAAATAGTTTGAATAAAATACAGACCTGGTTGACAATGAACAAAATCATTTTACAAAGAGTGAAATAATTATAATTCTCTTTCTACTGCTGATAACTGTTAAAAGCTGCTAGCAAGACCAGTGAGTTGTTCCTCAGTGAATGAGTNCAGTATGAACAGCATTTCACAGAGTGAACATATTGCCAATCACGGAACCTGCAAGGGTAGAGTAATTAAAAGAGAGAGGTAAATTATATGAACAAAATGATGGTCGGGGAAGATTACATAAAGGACAGTCATTGAGACAGATGGTCCATATGCCTTCAAGACAAAAGTGTCATTTAATGGATACTGAAGAGCACTGTTTGCACTAGATTCCTGCCACTACAGCAGAATATCTAAGAAAAACAAATTAAGAGAGGGAAGATTGATTTTGGCTCACGGTTTCAGATGTTTTAGTCCATGGTTGGTTGGCACCATTACTGTGGGCTAACAGTAAGGTAGACCAGAGTGGTGGGGAGAGTGTTTAATACCAAAGATGGCCTAAAGGCAGGTAGGATGCAAAGAGAGAGAGAAACAGATAATAAATAACATAGCACCAGAAGGCATAGCCCCAGTGATACATCTCCTCAAGCTAAGACTCCTCTGAAAATTCTCTCAATGAATTTCATTGAGTTCTAAATTCACCATTAATAATTCATTGGTGATGCCAATCACTTCCTTAAACTCTACAATATGAAAATTTGTGATTAAAATGAACAATATTGATGCAAATTAAAAATTTGGTTGAAAGAAAGTATTTGAACAATACATGTGGATGGAGAGGAGGACAGTCTGAGAGCTTTGTGTTTGTTTTCTTGCCGCAAAGTTTGTGGAAAACAAACATGGAAAGAAAAATGAGAATTTTCTTAATGCAAGAAAACATACTAGCCAGGCAGGGGTGGCACATGCCTTTAATCCCAGCACTCAAGAGCAGAGGCAGGTGGATTTCTGTGAGTTCTAGACCAGCCTGGTCTACAGAGTGAGTTCCAGGACAGCCAGGGCAACACAGCAAAACCTTGTCTCAAAAACAAACAAACAAACAAAAAAACCTAGAAACTCTTTCCCTTATAGGTATCCTGGAATTGAAAACACCCACCACTGCTACCGTGTATGTGTGGAACAGTTCCATTGGCAGCCACAGACTTCGCAAAATGGTGCTGTCACTGACAGGTTCTCCTGAACACTGACTTCAGAGTATCCCACTCAGTGTAGGGGCAACAGTTGTATGTCTTCACTCTAACTGATAAACTCTTCCAGCGGAGTCAAGCCTGTGATAGNGAGAATATGGGCTGCTTCTATCTAAACATTGTTCCAGAGGTTTTGAACTACCTAGAGAGTTTCTGAGTCATTCTGAATTCTGCATCTTCATAATCACACTTGACAACCCCTAAAGTACACACAATCAAATCTCAACATCCCTGAAAATTATGAACTTTCATGATTCATATTACTAATTAATCATAGCATCACTTAGAAGAAATGGCAGGGATATAAAATGCAAGTGAGAAATAATCATACTTTTATTTCATGAAGCTATTTGACCACACTGTCAGCAAAAAAAAAAAATTTAATTTTTATGAGAAATAGCATGACTCAATTCCCCCTTCATTCCCAATGTGATTTTCATGGAATAAAGTTACTCTACATTATAAATGTTACTCTACATTCCAAATGACAGAGACTCCCAGTCACAAAGAATAGAGTCGAAAATACTTTAATAAGAACTTTAAAACCTGGCTGTTAAAAATGTATCATGGGGTGGCCTTAAACTTCTCAGTTCTAACTCTGAACGAGAATTAACCAGCTCCATAGTCTTCAAAATTATAGTTAATTTCCTGGTGAGGAAAAATCATGCCAGAGTAAGATATGAGGAGTTCACCTTTGTCTATTAGAGTATATTCAACCACTGAGCATGTCTATAACTACAACCCAGGTTACATTCTTTCATGAATAAAGAATTGCTACAGCTAAGCTACAGATGACATTTTTTCAGTACTTCTCAGGTTTGAAGGGCATTTTTTCCTTCAAGTGCTCTTATTGGAGGGAGGGGTGGTAGAGGCTGGGATGACAGAAAAGCACTAGAGGACCTAGGTTTGATCATCAGCATCTGTGTAAAAAGCCAATCAGGGTTTGTAAACCCAGGGCTAGGGATGCGGAGAGAGGTATGTTCCTGGGGTTTGATTGACAGCTCTTTAGCTTATCAGTGAGTTGCAGTTTCAAAGAAATACCCTGTCTCAACAGTGATATATTGTGTCTCCCAAAATATTGTGTACCATAATAAACTTACCTGGGGTCAGAGAACAGAACAGCCACTGGATTAGACATAAAGGCCAGAAAATGGCGGCATACCCGCCTTTAATCCCATCACTTGAGATCCCATGTATTTGCTTGGGAAGAACACAGGCCTTTAATCCCAGGAAGTGATGGCAGGAAACAGAAAGGTATATAAGGTGTGAGGGCTAGGAACTAGAGGCTTTTTAAGCTTTGAGCTTTTGAGCAGCAGTGCACCTGAGATCCATTCGGGTGAGGACTCAGAGGCTTTCAGTCTGAGGAAACAGGATCAGCTGAGGAGTTGGTGAGGAGAGTTTGGCTGTGGCTTGTTCTCTCTCTTTCAGAATTCACCCCAATACCTGGCTCTGAGTTTTTATTTAATAAGACCACTTAAAATTCATGTTACATGTCTCAAAGATGAAAAGTGATTGAGGAAAGACATCTCAAGCTGACTTTTTCCCCTCGTACACACACACACACANNNNCANANACNNG
>LZPO01087968.1:26437-43445 GCA_001675575.1 Neotoma lepida | reverse complement strand
AACAAAGTCTGGCATACTAAGTTGAGGCAGGACCAAGCNCCTACCCCTTGTGTCTTGTCTGAGCAAGGTACCCTACCCTAGGGAATGTGTTCCAAAAAGCCATTTCATGCACCCAGAATAAGTCCTGGTCCCANTGCCAGGGGCTCCCCAGTCAGATCTAGTTTTTCTTAAAATAGTTCTTACNTGCACACTCATACATCCTATATGCACCAAAATGTCTTCTCATGAGTTCTACTAGCCCTTATGGTAGTGTTTCATGAACCCAATAATGGGATGTACCGGTTCATCACTTGACTGAAGCTGGCAATGAGATCCTACCCAGGGGATAAAAGAGGCTGATAGTACCTTGGGATCACAGAAGAAGGTTATTTGAGAAGTGTTTCTTAGCTCCTCTGTCTTTGTAACTTACCAGCCCCAAATTTAGATAATGAGACACAAAGAAGAGTAATGGGAATCAGAATAAATTGAAACCATCTAAAATAATTGTATCTACTGATATTGAGCAGAAAATAACGAATTTCAAGTATTAAACATTGTGAAAAGTCTTCTGTGGAAATTCTTGAGAGATGTAAGCACCCTCATGCCGCTACTTAAGAGGTAGCAGCTGCGATTTTGAGGAATTTGGACAGATGGATGCCCTGATCAGCCTTCCCTGAGGGGATAGTCCTCTCTGTTGGATTTTCTGTGATGGACTTCCGGACAGTCGTGACCTCTGTTACCCTNGCAGCCCCCTGGTATGCAGCTCTTACTGAGCTCTCAGNATTCTTCAGACCTTTGCAGGAAGGAGACATCAGTACGTGCAGATGAAATTGCCACGTCTCTAAATCGATTAGCTTTGGGGATAAAACTAAATGAAACAATCATTGATGAAATTTCTAATTATTCTTTCCTGATTTGGGCTAAAAGTCCAAAAGGAGTAATACCAGATTAATTTTCTCTTTTGAATTCAATATCCCTGTGGGCCATTCCATTTGCATGCATGAGTAAGGCTTTAGTGTAATATATAGGATGTGGGGAGCTATTCTTCCNAAGACTGATGATTCTATATCCCTAAGGANTAAACTATATTATAGACTGTTAACTTAAAGGAAGTTTATTCACTGATCAGCTAATCAGAAATCATTCAAGCAAGAATACTCATGAAAATTATGGGTTTTATTCCTTATTTTTTAATGAAAATTGCATCATTTTCCATTTTGTGTAGAATAGGAAGCCGCAAGAAAGGGCAAATTGAAAGTCATAGCTAATGGACACTGTATAACTGTTTAATGCCTTGTTTGTATATTCATCTGGTATTTTTAGAGAATCATTTCAGCTCTGTAAATGCCACATTTGTTGTATTTGATCATGCTACATTGCCAACTATATGTATTCCTGATCCAAATGATATCTGGGTAGTGACTATAACATATATGCCCCGGGTTACCTCCATTTAAGGTTATTTTGAAAGGATGGACCATCAATCCAGAACGATCCTCCAGCTACTTATCTCATTACAGGCTTTAGGAAGAGTTAGCATATCTCCCATGGGATTAGACATGAGTAGAATGGGGCCATTAGTGATGTGGCTCCTTCCTCTGGCCCTGTCACCCACTATTCCCAGGCAACAGAAAAGGCTTGTGAAACCCATTGTACATCAGAGCTATGAGGCCAGTAAATAAACACCCTTTAATGCTTNGAGTCCAATAGAGTCAGTCCAATATTGCCACTGCTAATAAACTGTATAAAGAAAATAGCATCCCANGTTTTCAGAAGGACCCAGTGAGTGCATTCATTTTTAAAGAGCGTTTCCTATTTTCACTTGCTGAAGTCAACTATTTCTGCATGATTAAGTTTTATTTTCAAGTAATAATGACCTTAGTAGAATATTGGAAATTGAGGCTAAGTAAAAGTTGAAACATACATATTAAATAATATTCCTGTTTATGGTGGAAGAACTAGACACTGGAAGAAACAGAAATCTGTGACACTAGAGTGACACAGCAGTTTGAAGTTCTCTTCCAGGATTCTGTGGACCAAACCTTTGGCAGCTGCCCAGATCATGTTAATTGCCTTTTTGTGTATACATTTCTATATGCCAACTCATCATTTTGGCTTAAAATGTAGACATTATAGCAAGGTTGGAAATATTTAAATGGCCCTCCCTTTCAATGATTGTCTTGTGGAGCTAATAATTTTTTTAACGCAAGCTATTATTTTGTCTTTAACATATTTTTCTAGAATAGTATGCTTTTCTAGAATAGTATGCATGTTTGTAAAACAAGCCAGATAAAGAACATCACACCAGCCTTTAAAATACCTTGGTAATGTAATAACATTAAAAGCATTTTAAATCCCCCACTGTATAGATAAGAGTAATTTTGAGCCAAAGATCTAGAATATTGGCTTATGCTAGCAGGATGCCTAGGGTACCCTGGCTTCTAAATCAAAATAGCAGACCTCTCCCTGGACCTATTTCCCCTGTCACAGCCCTAATATTTTAGTGACAAATGTCCATGGTCCAGGTAGGCATTTTAGCTTTGTGAGTGCATAGATTCATCACTAGACTCAAAATTTGGAGCAAAAAGGATCTTATAACTAGGCATGGTGGTAGGTGCCTGTAACCCAGACATTTGGGGAACTGAGATCACAAGTTCAAGGCCAGCCACATCTTCAAAGTGAGTTCTGTATCAGTCTAGGCTAGGCCCTGTCTTTTAAAAGGNCTAAGAGAAACAATGTTAGAAAGTTTTCTGTTCATCCCTCTCTGAGTAACCAAAATTTGGGGTTGACTTAGTATATGGTGTGCCAGAGTGAAGGCAAGTGTCTCCCCAGGTCACATGGGTCACTGTCACATGGTGTGCTCTCTTCATTCTCTCTCCAGGCCAATCTGCTGGTCTTTGCAAATTTGTCTGTGAGATCTGGGTTGAGCTGTGCCTTCTCACACTTCTTCAACTNCTTCCCAGTTGTATACTTAAGAACCAGCACAGCTATTCATCTTGTATGTAATTATTACTGAAATACATTAATTCTGTGTACTGAAAGATAATCACAGCCATTTTTTCATATACATACTTATCCTAAACCCAACTGCTTTCTCTTAGCATGATGTGTGCTCTTCATGTTCCTGCTACTTATGTAATTCAGCAGGCATAGAAAAGAATGCGATTTTCCTTGTCGTGTGAACACCAGAAGAAGGATCAGTATATCGCTGGTTTTCTCTTGACTTGCCACATAAATTGCTAGGAATAAATGTTTGGATACTAAATAAACGAGTTTTATTTAAGTGCACTTAGATTCTTTAATTGGCACTTCTGAGTATGCACATGTTCTAATCTCCTGAGTTCAAAAGAACCAGTTCCTTAGATTCCGGGAGGTGGGCTGGACTTGTGTACTGCATCCTGATTTCTTCCTTCTCCAGGGTGAAGCTGTCAGTCTGTCTTATCCTGATATGTCCTTAGGTTNCAAATTAGTTTTCCACGACTGAGGATTTTGTAGTTTTGCTTAATAGGTTTAACTTTGTCTAGTGATGAAATGTATAGAATAAAAATGTTGGTATGTTGTGACAACAAATAACCAGTGGCTATATAAACTGGCTATCTGGCTATGAGTTAACAAAATTTGAAGGTAGCTTTTCCTCGGGTAACTCAACATTCCTTTTATTAAACTAAATATAAAGTAAGACTAACTCATATTCCAAGAACTGAAAACTTAAGACATTATCTAAAATAAATGAATGTAAGATTTTTCACTTTTCTATGTTCCCTTTTATTAGGTATATCAACTATACTTGTGAGCTTTAAAACAAAGCCTGAATTTGGCTCCAAAGGGAAAGAGAATAAAAGCGAGGCTACCCCAGAGTTTTCCCATCCCATTTAGTTTCCTCATCCTTCAGCAGCCTGGCACTAGAGGCAGTGACAGGGCTGGAAAGGTTTACCCATGTAAAATGGGGGTAGCTTGGAAGGTTAGGGGACACCAAGAAGAGCACTTTAAAAGAGTCTGTGTTAAAAAGAGGAAAATCAGACTTCCTGCAGAACTCTGGTCCCAGGCTCAGGTGTGACAGCCATTGTGCCTGCCACCTCTCCCCCCGATAAGCAATGTCAGACGCTGCCCTTAGTTCCTTCTGCTGTGGGGACATGGTCAGCTTCACCTTCTTATTGCTCTTTCCTCCCTACGTCTTATTCTTTAAGACTCAACTCTGGGCTTTCCTCCAAGAGGAAGTATCCCGTGATGCCTATGACGCTACAGTGTAGATCCTTGTGCAAGATACTCCGGGAATTCTCCTCCAGTTGGCATTTACATACCATACCGGAATTTATTTCTGCTCAAACATTTGCCTCTTATTATTGCTCTGTAGGTCTTTGAGGAAAGTGAATTGTTGTCACAGCATACTTGTAACCCCAGGCCATTCAGTCACTATTGCATATTAAATAATGTGCAATAAATGTAAGTCTGAACCAAAACCAAGATGTGCATTTGCAGATATAGGAATATGAATTATCAAAGTATATTTGACTTTATTCCTTATTTGAATTATCATATATGTTTTTAAGTTTTATAGTTTGTTTTTGGAGAAAATCCAATCTCAAGAAAATCTCAAGATTCACTTCATGTTTAGGGCCAGGATGACGACTCAGTGGGTAAGACCACTTGCTGCACAAGCATGAAGACCTGAGTTCAAATCTCAACCATCCACGTAAAAAGATGGCTGTGGCTCCATAGTCCTATGACCCCAGTGCTGTGGGGAAGCAGAGACAAGAGGATCTCTGAGCATCCTGACCTCTAGCCTAGTTCAAGGGTCAGTGGAAGTTCCTGTCTCAAGGGCAGTAGGCGTTAAGAGTGATAGGGAAAGGCACCTGATGTCCTCCCCAGCTTCTGTGTTTTTGTACTTTGGGATACATACACATAAACCATACCCAACACACATTTTTAAAAATCTCTTTTGAAAAAAGTATTTTCTGAGATAAACCATCCAACAATACATTTGCAGCTCATGCCTTTGAGATTTATATAACATAATTTTATATTCATAAGCATAGATTAAGTAAGACAGGCAATGAGTCAGTACCTTAAAAAATAGATAAGATAGAGTGTGAAGATACACATAAGGAAGTCTAGGAATTGGAGGGAGGATTTGGAAAAGGACAGAAGTGCTTGAGTAAGGAATCTTTGAAATTTATCTCCTATCTAAATAGATTTTTAAGTATAATGTAAATATCTAAAACTCCATGAAATCTCAATTGAAATGTTTAAGAGTTGTATGTGGCAACAGGGCATGGGCAGAGTTTTCTGGGCCTGATTACATGGAAGAGTATATATACATTGCTGCATAGCACCTAGACCTTCCAAAATAGATCCCATGGAACACATAGTGACTCTCTGACTTAAGTCAACACAATTTTGAGGTTGAAGATAGGAGTTACAGCTTGAAACCAGTTTCCTGAAAAAACAATATGTGATATATCTAGAGTCGACTCAGAGATGCCATTGAAGAAATGTGAGCTTTCCCACTTCTGCTGTTTAGAACCTGGAAAATGGAATTCGCCTGATGTGTGTCTTCCTGTGTCTTCTCTTCCTTAGTGGAATTGGTCGGAACTGGCCCTGGGCCTCTGGAGGCAGCAGTATTCTGGCAGAATTTGGAACTTTGCATTTGGAGTTCATGCACTTGAGTCACTTATCAGGAAACCCCATCTTTGCTGAAAAGGTGAGTCTTGAAAACACTTGTGCAAGGTGAGTGGAAAGTAACAAGGTTTGTGTAACTGTAGGAAACTTTGTAACATGCCTTATCTCTCTTGATCAGACCATCAACCTAGTCTTGCCATGACACTGTGTCATGCTTGATGATACTGTGTAACTCATGGTGAGAGGGTCTGCCTTCCCCCATGGGGCTTGCTGTACATTAAGTTACTTAACTGTCTGAATCTTTTTTCCATCTAAAAATATGTAATACTGCATACATTGTATGAAGCAAATATGTGCAAGGTTAAAGTGTTATGCAAATATGGCATGGCAATGGAATAGATTTGTTTGCAAGAAGCAAACCCATCCATACAACATTACCTTACCACTTGGCTTTTAACTTTTACTTCTTTTAACTAAAGTTCCTTGAAGGAGTTGTCTTTCACTTTGTTGGAATTCTCCTCAAACACATCGGCCTTCCCAGACCACCTAACCACCATAGTACAACTTTGCCACCTCCCAGCAGCCCCTGTCCCTCACAAGCCCATAGCCAAAATCTCCCTAGAGGAGTGGCTCATAACAGAATCTAATTTCTCACATTGTGGCCACCGGCAGGTCTACAGTTAGGGTTTGGATCAGGAAGATTTCATTCCTAGGTCTCTTGGCTTGGAAGTGCTCCCATAACCTCTTGTGTGTGCCCCTGCACAAGGGGCAGGAGGCAAGGGTGGAGGAAGAGGACTCTGCCCTCCTGAGTATCCCTCAAAGCCCCAGCTCCCAAAACCCTTGCACTGAGGGGTGGAGCTCAATGCAGGAATTTGCATAATTCCTTCTCTTTTTTCCATAGCATTTGTCTTCTCTTGCTTATTTTCCATGTCACCCAAGTCAAATGCACAATTCCAAATGAGTAGTTAATTGTTTTATACATTGATATAGCCTTAATATATAGATTGAGGTCTCAATTTGTGATCTGGGGTTCTAGATACGTATGACTATATGCACTTACCATTTTTGTCATAACAATAAAATGATCACAACTCTCCTAATTCTGAAACATTTTATCAACTTTTTTTTCTATCCTTGCCAAAAAATAAAAAAAGCAAGAAAGAAAGAATGGCACATGAACTTTTTCTTAGATTTTCACGTTAACGTTCCTTTTCCTTTATAGGTGATGAATATCCGAACAGTGCTGAACAAACTGGAAAAACCAGAAGGTCTTTATCCTAACTATCTGAACCCCAGTAGTGGGCAGTGGGGTCAACGTAAGTCCAAAGCTAAGCAATCCTTCTCTCTTCTTGGTACCCAGCGCTGTGCCAGCAGCAGAGGACAAGCACAGTTCTTGTTAAGGGATGTTGAGAAGGAGAAGTGAGTCCTAACCAGCCTTAGACAGAATGCTGCCAGGAAACCAGACAGCTTGTTTTCGCAGATAGCCTAAGTCTGATGACATTATTATAAGCATATTTGAAACCATTAGTCAGAAAAGGAAGAGTCATTGTGGGGGGGGCGGGGGAGGGTGGACTTCCTCTTGTAGCAGGCTGGCCCTATGGTTAGAAGGAAATCAGGGTCCTCTGCTGATAACAATGCTGCTGCTGCCNAGTAACAGCTCGGCCACTCTGCTTCTGGCTATTTCTACTTTGAGCTGGGAAATGAGAAGCACAGAGAGAGATCTTTCTCTTCGTATTTTAAGCTACCAGATAAAGATTTCTTGTGAGTGACTTACCTTTAGCATAGAAATGAGTGTCAGCCGAGATCTTCTGATGCCAGAAGCCTTACTTCAGATAATTTTCAACAGAGGTAGAAAGGCTTGGAATTTGTAAAAAGAGATGTTCTCAAGCTAATTTGGAAAGAATGTGAAAGGTTAAGTAGCAATTGAAAGCAAGTAAGATATCTAGCTATGTTGAAGGTATTAACACTGCCTCAAATTTTTACTCTAATTTTGGCTTTTTCTTTATATTAAATAACATATTCCTAGATAATTAGGCCTCACTATTCTTTTAGAAGTACTTTCTTTTAAAGAACAACTTAATAAGAAGGGGAAAAAAGCATGCTAAATCCCATGTCTCCTGTTGGTAACAGCTAGAAAGAGCCTGGATCTAGTCACCTTAGAGCTATAATGAAACCCTCCACTCAGTGTGGTCTNCAGGTCACTGGAAGTCCTGGACACCTTTCCTGGGTCCACAAAATCAAAAGTTTATGACTACTGGAACATTTTGCCTTTTTCCTGTGCATGTTTGCACTTACACTGAGTGAGCATTGGTGGGTAAAACTCAGTAAGAGAATCAAGATAGACACCAAAAAGTACTAACGCTCACTGTAATTTCTACCACAATTTAAATATACCAGTTTCATTTGTACGTGTTTTGATGAAGCAGAGGAATAACTTTTGATTCTAGTACACAACAACACGTGAATGTATGGCANTGTCGTCATGTGGGTGACTTCTCNTTATGACAAAATACTTGGCCAAAGCAGCTTAATGAAGGAAGGGTATATTTGGGTTCACAGTTCACAAGGGTAGTCTATCATGGTGGCAAGAGCTTGTGACAGCATGCGAAGTAGAGGGACGCCCCGCTTTCTTTGTTCTTTTCACTCAGTATGGAACCCTCGCCCGCAGGATGGCACCATTCACACGTAGGTCTTCCCACTTCAGTGAACCCCGTCTAGAAACTTCCTCACAGACATGCTGAGACACTTGTTTCCTGAGTTATTCTAGATCTTGCTGAGTCCGCCATCGATAGCAGCCNTCCCANTAACGTTNTGTGTGAGGAAATAAAGGTACACAGAAGCATTTCTGAAGCATGATGGGAAATAACAGTTACNGGGGAAATCTTGTGTTTCAAGATTACATTATTACTGATAATATTGCTTGCTATGGATGGTTGTGATTATTCTTTCATGAGTCACCATCTTTACTTGAGAGTACAACTAAAAACAGCTAATAATTCAGATCTGGGTAGTTGGTTCTTAAAGATGAAAAAACTGGTGTTGGTACCAGTGATGGCAAATTTTGAGTTTCTAGATAAAAGTTAGAATTTTAGAAAGCTTGTATATATCACGAAGCTTGACTCCACCAGTTCCCTGATAATATCGGCAATGACATTAACAAAGGTGTTTTTGTGTTTTTATTGTGTAATGAAATATGTCAACATGGCATATCTACATAACTCAGGAAAAAAATCAATATTTTCCAAACAGCCAGTTCATGCTATTATGAAATCATGCATAACAAAAAGATCACTAAAAGCACAGGATAGTCAATAGATTTTAATGTAACAGCGTATAAAAGTTTATTGAGGGGCTAAAGAGATGGCTTCACGGTTAAGAGAACTTGCTGCTGTTGCAGAGGACCCAGGTTCAGTTCCCAATACCCACCTGATGACTGACACTGCCTATAATTCCCATTCTAAGAGATCTAACATTTTCTTCTGGCTAATGAGGACACTGGGCATGCGTATGACATGTATACATACCTGCAGGCACTCACACAAACACATAAAATAATTTTCTAAAGTTCATTGGTGTAATTTGTAACCCTACATTGTAGCTAGTCTTTAAAAAACACTTTAACCTTTTAAACAGCACATAAGTTTTGTTGGTATATCAAAAAACTATATTAAAATAACTGCATGTGTATGGGGGGGGCTATACTCCTGTGCATTTATCCAGGTAGGGGTGTGTGTGTGTGTGTGTGTGTGTGTGTGTGTGTGTGTGTGTGAAGGCCAGAGATTAACCTGAAGGTTCATCAGATTCCATCTACCTTGGTTTTTGAGATAAAGTTTTTCACTGGCCTGGGGCTCCATGGGCTAGGCTAGCTGGCCCGGAATGTCTCTGCCTTGTCTCCGCCTTCCCAGTGCTGGTATTACAAGCATGTGACACCATGCCCAACTTTCTTACTGTGGGTTCAGAGAGATCAGACGCAGGTCCTCATGCTTGTATTCCTGATGAGCACTTGACCAGCTGAGCTTCGTCTCCAACCCCTGAAGAGATGATTAAGATATGCCCCCTTTTCCCAGCTGCACAACTGTCTGAGACTGACTTTTCTTAGTATACTTTAGCCAAAGCAGTGTATACTAATGGATTAAAGTTGGATCAGACATGAGCATCCAACCAGAAAAGCAAACATTAAGGAGATTGGCAAAAAAATGGAAAATAGTGTCAGTCTTCCCACTGATCTGTTTAATTTATAAAATGATATAAAAATATCATTTGTTGTTATAACTAGTACTTTNAATGAGTCAACAAAAATGTTACTGAATTCTGTTTCAGTTTCCCAGTGTGATTAATATCGATAGATACTACTCAAATGAGTATCTTCTTCATTGAGCTTTAAGAGTATAAGGGGCCTTAAGACTAACATGAAATATCTGAGGCCCACTAGAATATTGGGATACAAGACAATTAGATATAGTTTTCTAAAAAGGTGACCAGTGTTAGAGTTCTTCTCATCTCATATTTCAAAAGGTTGAGAAAAGTCTCTTTGGTTTCTGGCTTCCTCTCTTTAATTTGGGATTCAGAAGTCACTATGAAGAGGATCATTAAGAGGCAGTTACACCAGAAAATCCTGGCTTCCCCTTCTTGGTCACCCATATGCTACGTATTTGGCTCTGTTTCCTGGTACAAAGAGTCCTTTATATTTGGATTGCTTATCAGCCAATATTCTGATGGAAAAACAAACAGGATTGATGAGTCTAGTGTTTGCTCTCTCCCATNCTCCATGCTGTATTCCAGCCATAAGGAAGAAATGCTGCTATTTTTCTTAAACCCGGCCTACTTGGCCATAACTAGGTCTTGGGGGTTTGTTTGTTTGTTTGTTTGTTTGGGGTTTTTTGTTTGTTTAGCTTGCTTTTTTCTTTTTTGCTTTGTTCTGCTTTTGTTTTTTATACTATTTCCTCAGCTCTTTTATCCAACTCCTCCACTAAGCCCCAGATCACATGCCGTGTCTTCCAGAAGCCTCCTTCCAGGCTCTGGTAGGAATTTGTTAGCATCCCTACACCTCTACTTCTTCCTCTCCAGCACAGCACCCTGGGTTATTTCTACCCACAGTCCCCTTCCTGATGCTCACGCACAACCAGCTCCGTAGGGATACAAAACTTTAACGGTTGGTAAGCATGCCATGGGTTTGTTTGCTAACCTGGAACACAGTACTTTGTACCTACTTGGTGATCATTTACTTGGATGTTTTGTGTAGCTGTGTATGTTATCTTTGACCTTTCATTCTTTCAACAATAGTTCTATTTATCCTTCTGTAAACAATTGTCCCTGCTTCTTAGCTATGGCCAAAGAGTATCCCAGACTATCCACAGGCAAGAAACAGGCTTTGTGACCATTGCTCTAGATGTGATGTGGTGTGTGTGTGTGTGTGTGTGTGTGTGTGTGTGTCACTAGTGACTAGATAAATTCAGATTCATATGAAGCCTATTAAAAATTAAGGAAATTTTTTAATATTTGATCCTCCAGTATCTTGATTCTTTTACTATTTTTGTTGTCATTTTGTTTTGTATTTCATTTTTAGATATTANGAATCTTTTTATGGGACCTTTTCCTAGCAGAAATCATAATTTACCCCTAGAGAAGCACATAAGATTTGAGTAACTACTCATTACTGTGAGAGCTGTGAGGCATGAAACTACCACATTTTTGTTTTTCTAGAGCTGGTGTCCTGTCCTTCTGAAAAATCTGGCCTTCTTCCCTCCCATACCTACAAAGAATTTACAGAGAACTCTCTTACCACACAAACTATCATCCAGACCTGGGAAAGCTCAATGANTGAGATACTAAATTATCAAAAACATGATGCACCTTTTTTTTTAATAGCCAGAAATTTTTTTAATTAACTAACACCAAAATGAACTGAAATAGATATATTATTATATAACTCTTTTTTCTCTAAAATAATCCTTCCCCAATTATTTTATTATTTCTTTCAAAGAATACCCAAGCTTGCTCTTCCATCATTATGGAATTGTAACNCAGCGGGGCAATGCCACGCTGCTCCTGGCTGTCAGTTTTCCACTCCTGTTGCTCTGACTCTGAAGGGCATGTCTGGATTNTGGCCATCATTCCCTATAACTTCATTTGGCCCTTGTTATTTTGACAGTAACNGGACAGGGATTCGCTTTGCCATGCATCACTTGCGCTTGTCTCCTACAGCCATGCTTACAACAGCAGGGCTTATTATTGATGAGATCCTACTTAGTCTATTTAGTTTGTAAATGTCAGAGGTTTCTGTGGTAATTTATTTAGGAAACTGTAAAGGTCATATGCTGCTATTTNAAGAAATCAGACTTACAACTTTAAAAACATATTTTCCCTAAAATTTAATTCATATGATTCTGGACTATTCNTAATAAGGAAATTGCATATTTAAACACTTAAAATCAAGCCCTACAAGTTGGAATAGGTGCAGTCCTTATTAACATTGACNTAAAAGACATTGCAACACCTAGTACGGAAGGGCCTGAGGCTTTCCAGGGCCCACTGTGGACTGGAAACCTGAGGACCTATCTCTGCTCTCATAGATTGTGATTTAGTGAGGAGGCAAGGTACTTTGACCACATTCTGGAAGGAAAAGTGTGGGTAAAGTGTGCTGTCCAAAGCTTATGAAGGAGGGGACCTTGTGAGGTTTTCCAGGGAAGGTCTCTTCAAGGAAGTATTATGTGATCCTGGATATTGAGTAGTCTGTTTACTCAGAGAAAACAAGGCCTACAGAATCCCTGAGGGAGGTAGATGGAAGCTGATAATTTTGAGGAATCAAAAGGTCTATCTGACAAGTGAGCAGAGTGNAAGTGGCTAATGGCATGGAGAAGACTGGGATCATAAAGTCTTCCCTGGTCCCCAGAAAGCCAGGGCTGAAGGGCTTTGAGTTAGTGGTGATCAGACTGGCCTATGAGGAGGCTGGGTGGCAGGAGTGTGGAGAGAAGCTGTCATGCTTCTTGGAGTGAAGGACATGCTGACTTCCTGTCCAGCACAGTGACAGTGCTGAGTACTTTGACAGTGGAGGAACTGACCTTGCTATTCAATTTTGCTAAAATTAAGTAGAAATAGCACACCCTATAAGAGTGAAAGCAGGAAATGAGATAATTGGCCACTGCAGCAACAAGCAGGAACTGTTCTTATGTCCTTCCTGTTGCTGGGATGGATGGAACACTCTGACCCAAAGTAACTTAGGAGTGAAAGACTTTGTTTGGCTCACTCTTCTAGGTCACAATCCATCACTGAGAGAATCAGGGCAGGACCTTGAAACAGAAACCGTGGAGGAACTGTGCTTTCTGGCTTGCACCCAGGCTTGAGCTTAACTCCCTTATGCATACTAACACCACCCGCTGAGGGTGCTAGAGCCCATGGTGGGCGCTCCTACACCAATTAATAATGAAAAGGGTCTTTTATAGATTATGCCCACAGGTCAGTCTGACCTGGNCAATCTCTCGGTCTCTCGTCAGGGAGTCTTTTCTCAGGTGACTGTGTCAAGCTGTCCGTCAAAGCTGACTAGGACAAGAGTAGCAGTAGCTTGAGCCGGGATGACAGTGGTGAGAACAGAGGGGAACAGGGGCATTCAAAAGGTACATGGGAGGACAGAGTGTAGAANTCAGAACTCACTGCCTGTGGGAAGGTGGAGTCAGAGAAAACAGTTTTTTAAATGACTATTTAATGGCTCTTGCTTGTTGGAGTTTGTGTTGCTAGGAAACTGAACCCAGAGCCTTAGCTTATGCTAGGCAAGTGGCCTGCTGAGCTATACCCCAGCCATATTGACCCCCTGAATTCCAGTGAGTGTGAATGGGAGGGTGAAAAAAAAAAAAGAAAGAAATTTAATTTCTCATGTATTCAATTTTCAGCACCCATGCAGATTCAAAGTGGAGTTGTTGGGTAGGCAGCAAAACAGTTCTTTGTATCTAGAGATATGCTAATGCACTCCTGAACAACCAAGTCAAGAAATATACTTTTAATTTTAGATTTAGCTTTGTGTTATGAAACTCCCAAAGGCCATTTTGTTAATATTCATGTTCTCTCAGTTCTGGGTGTGGTATTTCAAATCGATTGTGTTTGTGGTTTTGGAAGTAGGTGTGCGTTAAAAGTGAAGATTCATTTATACTTGATATTTTATGATGAAAAGCAAGCACCCAAAGGCGGGGCCCCNNGTGGCCTGTGGAGTGGAATGGCCTAGATGACCAACTTTCTTGTGGTAAAGATGAAGACGCCTGGACACACTAGGTGATCTTTGTGGTAGACCGAGCATTGTCAATGGCAGTGGAGGTGTACTGTGGGATTGAAGTGTCAGCAGACAAACAGTTCTGCTTTCTTCCTTCTTAGGACGCCTGACCTATCAGAATTCCTCNCTCAGAACACTAGAAAAATTATCATATAGTCTTAAAAATGACATGAACCTAAGGAGTCTCTTCTTTACTAACAACTTTATTTTTTAATGCCTAAAGCAGAGTTTTATANTTATATTTACTCAGATCTAACCTAAATTTTAAATATTTAAACATAGACTCTGGAACATTTTAATTTGGTTTGTTTGTTTTAACGAGAGAACCAGGTTTTTTCATTAAAAGTGACTCCACATAATCTCTCAACATGTTTGCTAAAGTCCCCTAGTGACTAGGAAGGGTGCGTCACTTGAATCCCCAGCCCATCTGCTCATTTCAGAAGATCTTTCTGAAGCCGGGGATTTGTTGGAATTCATGTGTTCCATTGAGCTGCAGCTGACGGGTTTCGAATCCTGGTTGCTAATATGATTTTGCTGCATTATCCGAATTAAAGGCTGAGTCACTCTGAAATTCATTTCCCTCTCTTTTCAGATCATGTGTCAGTCGGAGGACTTGGAGACAGCTTTTATGAATATTTGCTCAAGGCATGGTTAATGTCTGACAAGACTGACATAGAAGCCAAGAAGATGTATTTTGATGCTGTTCAGGTAACCCAATATTTAAATCGTCTTTGCTAGTCAGCTCAAACTTACAACTTGCATATTAATCAGACTTTAAATGAAAAAATAGAGTACTACATGAGTGGCTTGTAAAGTATTTCCAGTTGGAGAGCTCAGTGTCTGCAGTATATTTATGCATATATATATATATTTATTTATATATATATTATGGTTACAAGAGTAACCATACTTAGGATGTTAGTTCTAACAGAGCAGTAAAAGTTATTATGTTGTTGTTGTTATTATTATTATTATTATTATTATTATTATAACAGGAGTTATTCTTATTATCAGTTCTCACCTAAGAGTTATATATATAGCCAGGCATAGTGGTAACCCCATGGACTTCCAGCCGCTAGGGGGTTGAGGACAGGAGGACTACTTTGAGTTTAAAGTCAGACTGGGCTACATAGCAAATTCTAAGCCAACCTGAGCTACAGCCACCTGTCTAAAGAAAGGTGGTCATGGACCTGTTACCATTCTGGCCAAGAACAGATCCTATGGAAGACAGTGCTCTCTGAAGATGATACTATCTACTAACATCATAGCAGTGTCCCTGTTAATGTCCACACAGTGACATTGCTGACGGGTACATTGCTTGGCATAGACCCCTTTCCCTAAGCAATGTGACTGTGTTCTTTTCTTAGAGCTACATTTTACATTATNAGGAAGGAACTCTGGATTTATATTCTGAAAATTGACTAAGTTAAAATTGCTGAAGATCACTGACAGTCCAGTGCTTCTGTTGTTTAAACNCATCTCCAGATATCTAATAAAGTTATAGCTAAATCCACAGAATCTTAACCTTTTTCTTAAATGCACAGAGTAATTTTTATAATTGATACTATTGGTTTATAGGAAAAAAGTATTATTGTTGGGGAGAGAGTTGAAATAGACTCTCACCTATCCCACGATGGCCTGGCACCTATATAGCCAAGGATGACCTTGAACTCCTGATCATCCTGCTTCTACCTCCCAAGTGCTGGGATTTCAGGCACAGGCTATCGCACCTGGCCTTAGAAACCTGCCACACCATTTATTTAAAGTCTTTATCCTAAAGGTATTGTCCTCTCTAATAAGTCTGGGTGATTGGTTTTTGTTAAAGTAATGTAGCTTGCTTTGACCTTGCTAGCTGGATTGAGTATTCTATTTCCCTCCCTAGATCAGTTGAGGGCTTCAGAGAGCAAAACAGAAGCCTCCACTCTCACACACAGGCATCAGAAATTCCTTAGGCCCCAGATGGGCATCAAATGCAAGCTAGGCTGTGCTCCCTGCAGTCTTGTCCTCGTTTGGTGGCAACAGAGAGNTCATTCCTATCAGGGTTACTTTTCCTCCCTCCCAGTGAGGTTTCAGGTATTAATCTTAAGAATTCTTTTCAATATAATTTGGTTTGCATTGTGTCATCTAATTACCATCCTAGCAGACGTTTTAACTGTTTTAATTTTAAAGTGGCCCTCTAAGGTCTTGATATTCCAAGAAAAGCCATTTTGAAATATTGTTTGAAGTATCTCCCCGCCCAGNTTCTAGAACTGTACCCACCTAACTGTTAGTGTATTCTGTTTAGACAAATAGTTGACAGGAAAATCCATTAAGAACAAATGGGGCAAAGTGTTTCCTGTGACTCTTAATTATAAAAACATTTTCAATCCACTGTATATTTTCAAGTTGCAGAGCAAAGTTAGAAGAAACAAAGTTCTGAGTTTGAAAGCAGTGTTCTCTTCCAGAGCAAAGTTTCTCTTACCAAAGTTGTGCTTCCTTGCACATGATCAATATTCCCCAATGGATTGGGAGAGGCACACAGCCCCACCATATCCCCTGCTCCCTGATGACAGTTGATGGCTAGGGGAGAAAGAATCAGTTTTCTTCAGGGTTGTGGCCACTCCTAGGTTGCCCATACTCCAGGGAATGACTTCACACCCATGTACACAAGGGCAGCACTAATTAGACTCAGTGGGGTTTGGGGGGTTGTTTGTTTGTTTGTTTGTTTGTTTTCTTAAGGAGGACATGATGTAGGGAAGGGAGNGGGAGAGNGTCTGGAAGGAGTTGGGGAAGGGCTTGGAGAGTAAATATGATCAAAATACATTGCATACATGTATGAAACTTCAAAGTATAAATAAAACACATTTTTTAAAGATTATGATGAGTCAGGGCAGAAATACACACCGGAAGCCTAAGGCTCAGTTGACTTGGGGAGTTCAAGGCCAGCCTGAAGAACATAATGAAAACAAAAGCCTACCTGTATCAAGAGAAGGATACTGTATGTTATTGTTCTGAACTGTTGAATCACTGGGGATATGGTCACTCAGTTTTNGCTCTAGGTGGATTCAGATGGGATGTGTGCTTTAACTATATGTGTGCAGTGTGCTTTAACTATATGTGTGCAGTGTGCTTTAACTATATGTGTGCAGTGTGCTTTAACTATATGTGTGC
>LZPO01087965.1:25040-40747 GCA_001675575.1 Neotoma lepida | reverse complement strand
AACTGAGAAAGTATATTAAACATAAGTGTTTTCTAAGAGACTGAAAAGGCATTTTCATTTTCATAAAGAAGTATGCTTGCAGTCACATTTTCCAAAATTGAATTGAATTGTTTAGTGATTTAGAGAAGAGAGTCCTCACAAGGATATACTAATTTACAAATCACTGCATGGAGAGGAAGCTTAGTAAGCCTTCCATATGGATGTTTACAGGACATGTATGATCTCCATCATCTCTATATCACGGATAACAGCTTGGACCACATCCCTCTACCACTCCCAGAAAGTCTGCAGGCTCTTCACCTTCAGGTAGGTTTCTTGTGATAAGAAGAGCCCGAAAACTCCAGTGAGAACAAACACGAACAGAAGGGAGGCAGGACTAACAAATTTATCTATCATGACATACTGACGTGTGCATCGCTTTATCTGCTCCTGTCTNTCCACATGTTCACTCTGTCAGCTAACAAAGTGTTCACACCTTCATGGCACTATGTATTCTACTAAATTGCTGGTAGCTTCAGTTGTTATTTTTATTATTTTAGAAATAAAACTTAGATAACAGAGATTTTCTTTGAATCAAAAGCTTCACCTAGAGGAAAAAAATACGTAAGGATCACAAAAGGAATACAAAAATCTAGCTTGATATCTAATTTTCAGAAAAAAACTGTCAATTTTATTTTCTTGTAAATATCAGATTTTGTTGAATTAAGTACAGTCCAAAGGCATCCACATGTCCTGAAAAATGACAATTCTCCAATTCTTCAGCTAAATGAACTGCAGTTTTTTTCTTTCATCTTCTTCTCCTTTTTCAAACCAACACAAACACTTGAAAGCTTGCATTGTTTCTACTCCCATTAAGCAGCATTTTATTTTTAGAGNAATAAGTGAAAACACATTTTCAAAAGTGCTATGATCTAATAGTTTCTAAATATATTTCACTGTCATCCATATGAATGCAATGTGCTCAGTAAAACATATTTAGTTATTGAAACAATGGGAGATAATTTGCTTCATACTCCCATGCAAGTAATTTGTTTTATAGCTATAATCAGCCTTCTCTAGTATTTTCTAATTTTTGGTGGGATAAACAAATAGGAAAAATATCCATTATTTTCTGAAATGCAACCATTTGTAAGAAAGGATTTTACCTTGCAAGAAGTAATCTTTGGTTCCAATGATTTTCTGTGTACATTATGTTAACATTCTGCATTTTTCTTATTCCTGGTAATGTTTACATTTCCATACTTTTGTTGTACTTCTGTCAACATCTGAGATCTGGATAATGGTTCCTTGAATTTTTCTGACTATACTCATTTCCTTACTACATCATAATCTTTTACAAACTACCCCAAATAATAGCAAAGAAGAATGCATATTGACTCATCATCCTAAAGTTAATTTTATCCCAATAAAAAATTAGACAAAGCTNTCAACAGAAGAGAAAACTGTAGATCAATCCATGTTATGAACATAATCTAACATGACATTCAACAAACCAAATCAATTAACATGTAAAAGTAATGACATACTATTAGCAAGGAGCATTTATTTNAAGAATAAAGGAATAGTTTAGATATTATCAGTTAAATGATATAAATTATCTATAATAACAATAAAACTACAGACTGACTTTGAACTTGCCAGAGAGCCTCTTGCCTTTGCCTCTTCAGTATACAAATTTTAAGTNCACGCAATTACATACAAACAAAATTATTCTCTTTAAAAATGTCACACAATCTTAAATACATAGAATACATTTAACAAAACAATGATAATCATTATGCAATCACAACTGCAACACAGATGAACAAGTAAGAAGATCTAGATAAAGTCCTAATACCCTAATACCACAGATTAGAAAACTGGGNTTTTCAGATACACACACGTCTCAGATTTATTTACAAGTTTTGCATGTAGCAATGTATAATGAATTTACTAAGCCCTTTGCATAACACAAGGGTTCAGCAGTGTAACAGACTATAAGATCAACACATTGCTGTATTATTCCATATTATTATAAGACCCATAATCCATAATATAATATTCCATAATATTATAAGTATCTCTGCACACTGGCAATAAACAAGTCTACAATGAGCTAATACTCATACAACTATTTCTCAGATTTCAAGGAAATGTGTATTATGCCATTTGGGTATAAAACATTGTAACTACTTGGAAAATACATCAAGAGTTCCTTCAAACACAAAAAATAGAGTTACAGCTTGAAGATTTGATATCTGGTTAAATGCTAAAGAGAAAGGAATCATATATCTCCATATAAAACTTGCATACAAATATTCATGAAAACTGTTTTCATGAAAGCCATAAGGCCTTAATGTATTGGGTAAGAATCCACTTTTTCATTAACAGACATGTGGATAAATGAGAATATATACATTTAATGCAATACTCTCAGATAGTAGAAAATAAGAAACACCAGCATATACTAAAATCTACATGAATTTTAAAGATATGANTCTTACATTCACTGCCTCTTAAGCTAATTTGAAATAGTGACCACCTCTTCTTTCAGAAGATAACACTTCACAATTCCACNTATGTAAAATACTCAGAACAGAGAAATTCATAAAAATAGAAAGTATGTCACTAGCTGTCCAGGATTAGGGGGGAAGAGGAAAAGTCTGTTTCCCCAACATCGGCTTCCTTAGTCTCTCACTTGACTTCAGCCAGGTCTAGTTGAATGTTAAGCGCAGAAGCAGCTCTGTGCAGATGTTCGGGACTTTGTGCTTGCTTTTTCTCTTCCCTGGATGTTCTTTCCTTGGCTCTCCCCAGGCCCATGGCTTCTTGCTACCACATTGTCTTCAACGTTTTCATCACTTTTAGAATCAATTCTTTCTTTCAATAACCTTCCTCACCTACTTACATTCTCCATGTGCTCCATACTGGTAAGAACATATCTATTTTGTTAATTAATTTATCCCTATGGCANAAACAATTCTTGGTGTATAATNATCATATACTGAATAGTCTTGACTGACAGAACAAGTACAAGAATTAGAAGAGGCGACTCAAAATGGACTACAGTTTTATTCAATACCTTAGGTGTGTTAAGTCTTGTCTTTTCAATTTTTGTCTTTTTTAGAATAACAACATCCTGGAAATGCATGAGGATACTTTCTGTAATGTTAAAAATTTAACCTATGTCCGTAAGGCATTAGAGGATATTCGACTGGATGGAAACCCTATCAACCTCAGCAAAACTCCTCAAGCGTACATGTGTCTACCTCGCTTGCCCATTGGANGTTTTGTCTAATGTTAGAATGTTAGGCAAACGTCACAACTGTGATGCTTTTTGTAGCCAAGTGACTCATAACTCTTTTCAGAAACAAACTCAGTATATTTCAGATGCATTGAAGAAGGTGGCATGGTTGTATAAAGCAATAAGCTAAGGTGTTAAGATAAAATAAGAATTTAATAATTTAACTAAACATGAATTAGGTATACATTTATAAAACATGTAAACAGTANATGAAATAACAAATTTCAGCTACTCTTACAAGTCACATACGATTTGAAAATTTTAGGGGTTCATATCATCAAATTAAATATGTAAGGAAGAAAACATTTGAAATGAATACTTTAGATATGTTGATAACATGTACACATTTTAATTAAACTTTTCTAGTNTTTATTTTCACTAGTGTATGGTTCCCACCTAATTCACTTAAGAAAGCAGAGGAAATAATAAATGTGTTTGAAAAATACATGGTCTTGTGAGAAAGTATTTCTTACANTCATAGTGTGAAGTTTCCTAATGACATCTATCATCTTTAAGACACATCAACTCATTTTACACCCTTGAGTAGCTGCCTGTATTTCTCTAGCTTTGAAAATAATATATAGGACATGCAACATATTGAAGATGCTGTGGTAAGAACACTAAGGAAGGGCAGAAAGAAAACTTTATAAGGAGAGTGGATTTTTTTTAATCTTTGAAAATGAGTTATTATGTAAGTATGGTTAAAACCTGAAATAATGGGAAAAGATTTGCTTTCAGATGCAAGACCCTGAGCTCCAGTCACCGATCTTATATAACTCTGTAAAAATTTCTCCAGAAAAATAAAAATAATTCCTCCTTTTATAGAAATATATGTCTGCAAATGTGATATGTGTGTGTGCACAGTACCGTTACATGTCTGNACACATGAACATTCATTTTTAAGTGCANAAGATACTAAGCATACAGAAATTTGCTTATATAATTTGAAAATAGTCCCTGGGGACATTTCCATATGAGTACAGCNCCTGGCATTCTGAGAAGTTGTCATTCCATTCCATGGATATTCAAATTTTGCATTTACACCAAAACTGTAAATAGTGCCCATGCTTGAGCGTACATAACCATATGCTTGAGAGTACCTCTATGGCTAAAGTCATAGAAGTAGGATTCTGGGTCAAACAATATTTAAGTTCTTAGAAAGTGTTATTGAATTTTCACAAAAGATGCTAAATGAATTTGGTTCGGCCTTGAGCAGGGCAGAAGTCTGGTAGGGATGCTGAGCCTGGGGTAGAGCACCACTAACACTTATTCACATTTTGACCAGTTGTGTGTGTCTCTATTAATCTCCATCTACTGAAAACAAAAAAGCTTCTCTGATAAAGGCTGAGAGGTACATCAATCTATAGGTATAAAAATATGTATTTAGAAGTCAATGTGATACTATGTGCATTTAACAAAATAATAGCAGGTTCTCCTCCAGACTCCTCAAAAACATTGCAATCACTAAATTTTCCCATGCTCCTTATCATTTATGCATCCAATACCCATANACATTAAAACTATTACTCAAATTTTACAGCAGTTTTTCTAATGTGGGAGCCTGCATGGGAGCGACTTGTTTGTGTGTGACAGTTTTGTAGCTTGGTCTGTTTGTAAGGCTCCTAGCAATGGGATCAGGACCTCTCTCTGGTGCTTGAGCTGGCTTTTGGGAACCCTTCCCCCACGCAGGGTTGCCTTGCCCAGGCTTGATGCAGGAGGAAGGGCTTGGTCCTGCCTCAACTTGATGTGCCATGCTTTGTTCAAGCCAGTGGATGGCCTGCCTCTTCCTGAGTGGAGAGGCTTTCTTGAAATGTATAATTGATGTGGGAGAATCCAACTTATTTTAGACAGCGCCATTCGTAGGCAGATGGGCTCAGCTTGTGTAACAAAACTAGCTCAGCCAGTAGGTCAAGGAGTAAGAAGCCTTCCACCGTGGTTGCTGACTCCAGTTTCCTTCCTGGAGTCCCTGTACTGAGCACACATTGTCCCGGTGTTAATGCTCTCTACTTTTGTAGTTTTCAGAAACTCCTGAGTTATCTATCGCAGGATTAATAACATTTTCAAAAGGTGTTAGGAAATGATACTATATGCATGATGCTGTTATAAATGCATTGTCTTGAAAGGAATAGAAATACTCTCTTTGTACTTATCATAAAATTAAGTTTCTCTTTATAATTTAAAATGAGTTAATGGTTCATAGATGGGAAAACCCATACCTCACAAATTTGTAAAGTAGCTATATATCTTCCCAGATTCCCAAAATAAAGGAATAAGAAGTTTTCTCCAAGCCCTCTCATTTCTTCAAAAATGCTTGCCTNTTTTCCATTAATTATATACATAGAAGTAAATATATAAATACAACTTGCTGAATCCATTTAGTGTTGCATGTATTTATATGTTTTTAGGGCTGACCACTTGGTATTAGATATTCCTGGGGAAAGCTGATTCTCCCTCTCTCAGTAGTTGTTAATTGTCTACAGCTCTTTATCTAAGGTTGGGGCCCCATGAGATTTCCCACATCTATGTTGGGAGTTCAGCTGGTGTTAGAATTATTCTGTTCTTGTTTAAGCAGCCACACTGTAGATCTTCCCCGTGTAGAGCTTCCCTGTCATATGTGGGAGATTCAATCTTGTGGCATACTTCCTAGGCCTATGGCTCTCTTACAATCCTTCCCCCACATCTTCTTCAATGTTCCTTGACCCTACAGAGTAAGGGTTGTATTGTACATGTATCACTTTTTTGTTGGGTACCCCAGAGCCAATTGTTCATTGCATTTTGACCGGCTGTGGCTTTCTGTAAAGGGATCCATCTGCTGAAAAAATAAACTCCTTAATGTTGAGTTAGAGCTACACTTATCTGCGGGTAAAAAAAGAAGAATTTAAAATGCAGTTAGGAATTATGTTGATGTATAAAGTAGATAGAAGGATCTTCTCCGAGACCTATGCCTTCACTGGCCATGGTGAGTTAATTAGTTTCCAGAATCAGACGTTATTTCCCTCTGTTAAATGGGTCTTATGTCCAATTAGATCAGTGTTGGCTACTGCCAAGTTATAAATGCCACTATTGCTTTTCTAGGGATATAATTCCATGCTAGTCTTTGTTGAGGTTCACAAGAACCACAGTTGGGTAAGACTACTGATTGCTTTCCTGTCTTTGAAGTTTATATAGCACCTTCAAGTATTATGAACTTAGTTCTCAGGGAGGAATCAGATACAGCATGAATCCTCTGAATCCTATGTCTGAATTATGTGGTGTCTTCAGCAATAGGGAACTACACTGAATATCTAGGAGGCAGCCAAAGGCAAAGGCAAAGGCAATAGCCTATAATGTTTTGGGAGTCTCTTGCTCTCCCCTGACCAACATCTGGAACAGATGCTTCTTATGCTTGGTACTGAGGTTTTTGTCAGTCTATTTCTCTTGGGAGGAGCATTATCATCCCCAAGTGATTTAACTTTGTGTGTGTGTGTGTGCTCGTGTGCGTGATTTTAGGTACTACAAAAAATTAGTTTATTTATATCTTTTTCAAACATCCTTAGTGTTATATATCCTTCTTCCCTCCTCCTTCTGTATTGTTCTTCTGCCTTTTCCCAGTTAAAGTCATCTCATCCCCATTTTTCCATCCCCTTCATTATCACCTGTATCCAAACAATTAAAATGTATTTTTATTAGATCTTTGAGAGTATAATACACATTTTTGACCATTTCTGCCCACCCTCCCTCCCTGAAAATCATTCCCAATTCACTACTAACCCTTCTTATTCACATAACTTTGTGTGTGCTGTTTTAATCCTTCAAGACCAATATTTACTGCTCAAATATTCTTGGATGTGTGGTGTGTCACTGGAGAGTGGTCAACTTGTCAAGGATTACATTCTTAAAGAATACAATCTGCCTGTCTCTCTCCCACAGCTGATAACTGCCAACAGCTCTATGGCTTGGTGTATATTGTTTGCCCGACTCCTCTCTTCATTCTGAGATTTGGTCTGGCATGGGTTTGTACATGTTTTGAACAAGCAGTTGAAAACACTGTGAGTTCATATGTGCAACTACCCTGCTCTGTGCATAAGATAATGAAGAAAATGCCTCCATAAGATTGGGCTGTAAACAACCTGTAAGGCATTTTCTTAACTAGTGATTGATGCAGAGAACCTAGCCCATTGTGCCTGGTGCCATCCTTGGGCTGGTAGTCCTGAGTTATTTAAGAAAGCCCAAACTGAGCAAACCATGAGAGCAAGCCAGTAAGCAGCACTCCTCCATGTCCTCTGCATGAGCTCCTGCCTCCAAGTTCCTGTCCTGTTTGAGATCCTGTCCTAACTTTCTTCAATGATGGATTAAGGTGTGGAAGGTTAAGCCAAATTAACTCTTTCATCCCCAACTTGCCTTTGGTCATGGTGTTTTATCATAGCAATAGTAATCCTAACTAATATAGGAACCCTAGAAAAGAAGCTACCACCTCCACTGTGGTAGGCCAGCATAATTCCATACATTCCAAATCTTACCCTTATACCCATAGATAAGTGTAGCTACCACCCTTCATCAAAGGAACTTCTCTTTACAGCAAATAGAGATCATCAGAGAAAACCACAGCTGCACACTATGCAAAGATGAACAGATAGTGGGGAGCTCAGTTACAATGGCTACATTTCTATCACAGCTCCTGCATCTATGGCTTTGTGAACATCACAGAAGAGTGAGTATAGAGATCATATGAGCCAGAATACCAGGAAATCTGCTGTGAATTGGCTACGTAAAGAAGACTAGAACGATATCAGTATCAGTGGACCTGCTAACATGAAAGGGGGAATTATGTGGGGGTCCCACCCTTACAGAGCTACAGCTACTGATTGCTGGGAGAGGGACAATCAGCCTGGCCCAGGGATGAGCCCCCCTTATTGGTTACCCAATACAATGTATCGTTTCAGCCCTGAAACCACACACACTAAAACCAAAAATGGATTCATCGCGTTGTATTTATATATGTGCACATATATGTGTGTGTGCGTGTAATGATAATAAATGAAAGGGCTATTGCTTTGAGAATGGGGTGTCATACAGGGGTTGAAAGGTGGGTACATGGAAGATATTGAAGGGAGAAAAGGGGAAGGAGAGAACATCATTCTATTGTCATTTAAAAGGTACTTTTTTTTTTTNAATGACACATTTGTGAATCTGTTCTGAATAAAGACTAGCGCTGACTGAGTTTTGGATGAACTTATACTGCCACCAAGTGTTAGGATTCAAGCACAGAGATACATGTTTTCAATTGAAAATGTAGCATAAAGTACACCTGTGTATGTCACTATATAGCATCAAAAAACTGACCAAATAAAGNGAATACTAATGAAGAGGTAAAATATATTTTACTGGATTTACTTAATATACTTAGTAAACAAAATATAAAATGATCACCAGTGATTTTGTTTCCAAAAATGTCATGGCCATTATTATGACAGACAGGCAGACACACACACACACACACACACACACACACACACACACACACACACACACCATACAAGACACGTTTTGCTAGGAAGAACTAAAGTGATTCTCTTTACTGGTTTAACAAAGTGAGAAACTATGTGCAGTGTATCCGTTACAAGTGACTAACTTTGGTTCCAAGGTCTTGCAAATGGCCTTTGAGTTACGATGGTNGCTTCCAGGTAACAGACAGAAAAATGTCAGTCTCCTCAGCCACAGTCACAAAAGAGTGAATTCTGCCAATAACATAAATGCTTTTGTGATTGGGTTTTCCCAAATTGGCTTCTCAGGTGGCAGTCTAAAGCAGTCCTTTCCTTTCAGCTGTGTCAATCCTTAGTGAAGAGGAGGGCTATACTATTCCTGGGATCCTAACAATTAGAAGCTGACATATGAACTCATGCTGTTTTAAGCAACCTTGTTTGTCATAATTTGATTATACAAAGAGAAAACTAAAACCATATATGGACATCATAAATATATCTTTCTGTAAGTNTGAATTCATTTGTCAACATTTAATGTGCATAAATGAGGTACAAATGTCTGTGTTTAAATTACACTCCTGACTGTGATGTTTATTGTGCCAGTAAATCTCCTTGAGCCATGGCTGNCTTCCTCTTCCAGTTATATTATAATCCCAAGTTTAGAAAAATCTGAAAACCCAAAGGCTAGAGAGGTGGTTCAGTGGCTAAGAGTGCTTGCTCTTATTCCAGAGGACCATAGTTCAGTGCTTAGCACCTACATGGTTTAGCTCACAGTAACTTGTAATTCTTGCTTCAGATGATCCAACACCTTGTTCTGACTTCTGTAGGCACTTGCTCATATATGTTATATAGTCACACAGGCACACGTCAAAAGTAAATATAATAAAGTAATATATTTAGAAAAAGAAAAATTTTAAAAATCATGAATTATGATGTGTTGCATTCCTAAAAACAGGGTAAACATTACTGACTCAATACATTTTAGTAGAAAATACAACTAATAAAGATATTTGACTAAAAGTCACATCAACTAATCAAAAACTGATGAGTGTAAATTATTGGGAAAATGACACACATCTTTTTAAACTGAGAAAAGGGGGCTTTTATTATAGTAATATATATATATATTTCTATATTATGCATTTTAAAATATATATTATTTTATATATTTGTATATTATATATTATTTATATATTTATTTCAATATATCAATATTTACATATTGATCTCACATTTAAAACCATACTGAGTTCTTTAAGAAACANATCTTGGCTAGCACTGTGCCATTTTGAGTTGGGGGGATGCCCATTATCNCTCAGATATAGAGCTAGGTGTTTTTGCATATTCTGTATGAGAAGTCAATATGAAAATGATGGTTTAAGTTACTGGATATTTAGGGATACCTGCTATTTTTTTCAGTCTTCNTTCCAACCCTACGGAATACATTATATAACAGAACCATGCTCATAGTATGAGTGAGGAACCTCAAGCTTCCTAAGAGCTTACAAAGAAAGATGAATCTGATTCATAGTCGTTTTTCTGAGTCAAACACCTTGTCTTTACTATGACACAACTCAGAATGGTCCTGTTCTCAAAACCGAGTTCATGTCATTCTCCATGATGATGCTTAATCAACAAATCCATCTATGGAATACAGAATTAATAAGGTGCCTTCTCGTATGNATTCCATTACTTATCACAAGGGGTCTACTAAATACAAGTTGGTAGTGTAGTGATGTTATGAACTTATCCCTACAGTCAAACAGGTTTGGGTTTAAAGGCTAGCTGTGAAGTCCATCAGTCTCCAGGACCTTGGGCAAAATTACTTCAGTTCCTGAATCTACGAAACCTGCTAACCATTTCTTGAAGTAGGCAGGGGAATTACATTCTTGGGATGCACACACANAAAATGTGATCATGTTTCATGTACCACGAATCCAACTTCTGAACTTAGAAGAGAAGGGAAGAAATGCGGGCCCGGTTTCCTTTACTGCAGCCACCCACAGAGCTGGAGAGAAGATAGAGGATTCCCCTATTCCACTCTGCTGAAGCTGAAGGCCTGTAGTCCAACATTCCCCAACAGGCTTAAGATAGAAATTTCAAATACCTCCCTCCCCCAAGCGTTGCTAGGGTGTGAGCATTGCCCACCGCTACCTCTGCCTCAAATCCTGCGTCACAAGACCCCTTGCGAATGCTCACGGGCCATCTAGTTCGTGCAGGAACCTCTCCACCTCACAGAGAGCGCCAGGTCCACCCCAATTGGCTGTCGTCCTGGGCAACCAAGGACGCGGTGGGCACGCAGGGTGGGGGTGGGGGCCCCAGTGGGTATTTAAAGGCTGCCCCTGCCCACGGCCCTTCAGTCCGGCCAGGACGGCGACGGTGAAGCACCTGGGTTGAGAGGGAGGAGCAAGGTAACAAGGCGACCCCTGCCTCTTCCCCGTCCCCAGCCCGCGCCTCCGCTGAGGCGGGTGTGTGTGGGACCCGGGAGTGGCTCTCTCAGTTCATCGCCCACCAACACCTTCCTCCCCCACCATCCTTACCCTACCTAAACTACCTGGGCGAGACAACCCAGGTGCGAAAGACAGTGATTCTGAAGGAAGAGCAAGTGGAGAAGAAAGAGGGTGATCTTCGTGAAGAGGGAAGACGAGCTCACAGGCAGGAGCACGTGGCACTCAGGGACTCCCAGCTGAGGAGGCTTTTCTGATTGACCATCGGATCCCTGAACCATGACCCAGACGGTCAACGAAAGGGAGGATCCCCTCAATCTGGGCGGCGGCGGCTGGGCATCCTCCATCCCCCTGCGCACCTGGTCCTCCTACCATCGAAGGCAAAGGGGCTATCAGATGTCCAAGCGGCGCTACCGTGATGGCCCCAAAGCTCAGTACCAGGCTCCCAGGAAGCAATCCAATCAGCAGCACAGCCCTGGCCCTTGGTTCCCACCACCCCGACGGCCCTATTGGGCCGTGTACTCCAACTGGGGGCGCTGTGGAGGGCCCTGGCGCCCACCCCTGATGGCATTCCAGAGCCCTCTGTGCCCAGCGCAGATGATCCGGGCCTACGGTCTGCACCCGCTCTGCCTTTGCTGTTGCTCCTGCTGGAGTGGGCCCTGGAACCCCTGTTGGGAGAGACCCCCGGGCAGAAAGAAGCGCTGGGGCCGCAGGGGCCGTGGCCTGCGCCGCCACCCTCGTCGCTCCTTCCCGAGGAACCCACCTATTGACCTGAGCAAGCTGCTGCGGCCGGTCAACCTTTACGGGTGGCGGGCGCCTGGGATGAGAGCGCCCCGGAACACCACCCAGTTCATCATGAACCAGGTCTATGAAGACATGAGGCAGCAAGAGAAGCTGGAGCGCCAGCAGGCGGCGTTGAGGGCCCAGCAAGCCCAGGCTGGTGCCACCTCCTCGGGAGGTTCCACTGCCAACGAGGCGCCTCACAGCGGCGTCGAGGAAGACTCGCAGTTGCCGGCAGATCTGTATGGCTTCATGCAGGATCCCTCTCTAACCTTCAGTCCTGCTCCAGTGCAGCAAATCCAGTCTCCCACCCCGCAGCGGGTAGAGAAGGAGGAGAAAAATGATGATGATGAGTGTGACGAGGTTTGTGATGGAAAGGAGAGCGAGGAGGAGGACGAGGAGGATAGAGCGACAGAGGATGAAGATGTGGATGAGGAGGGAGTCGAAGAGGCTGACAATGGGGAAGGAGGAGAAGAGGACCAAGAGGAGGAGGANATGTTGGAAGAGGAGGGGCTGGAGGAGGGAGAGCAGAGAGAGGAAGAGAAATTCTTGTCTCTGGGAATGCCTTTGTCAATCCTAGTAGGGGACGAAGAGGAGAGCGAGAACTTTCTAAACTTTAATTATTTAAGCCAAGAACAAATCATTCCCAATGTGCCAGAGGCAGATCTGTTTATGGTACCGGACATTAGCCATTACCCATCAGGAAGGGAACTGAGAAACGAAACAGAACTGATTTAAGGCTAACCTGAATTAACAACTTGTTAAATACAAATTCAAAAGTGAGTCCCATTAATAAACATCGATGTAAACACCTTCATTGGCCACTATAAAATATTTAAACATTGGTGTGTTTGTGTGTGACTATGGGTGGGGGAGGGGAAGATTTCAGATATATTTTATTGGAAATGATTAAAGGCCAAATATTTTATTACTACAGTTTGAATACTTTCATTTGCTGTCTCCCTCTTCAGACAACTGAGGCTTTGTAGTTCAAAATTTTTGCAGTATCGAAAAACTTAAAATTACACAGTAGCTTAATGAGCTTGCAATCAACAGATTTTTGGCTGTCACGTGCTTAAGCAGCATGTGTGGTGGCCAAATCTACCAGTGCTCTTGTAACTGAGGGCACTTAGAACAGGATTTTTCTACAGCTGTAGATTTTCCACCTTCAGAGTTCATTTTTGAGGGCTGTATTTTGGTAACCCCGTGTGCAGTCTGTTGTGGCATTGCTCATTTATATCCCTTGTTCCACAGTGCTATGGATCTTCCTCAGAGGAACATGAAGTTGCTTCTGTGGAACTGGTTATCTGCCATGGCCGCAGCAATCCATAATCCATGCGTGGAGAGGATTCTCCATGGTCAGAAGTCAACTTGCACATCTAGTTAAGATCCAAGGTAACTGCAAACAAGGGCACATGGCTTAGATTTTGAAGCCTTGTTCATGCATATATTCCTTGCATACGTTCAGAGGAAATAGAAACATAGTTTTGCAGAATGGATTGAAGAAATGATTGACTTTTATGGGGGTGGATTATCTAATTTTGTTTCCCACTTTGTCTTTAAGAAGGAGAGTAAAACTGGTGTGTAAATATGAGCCTGTGTGAATCTCTAAACTACCACCTATGGAGAATACATCATTCCAAATAGCAACTTTGGTTCAAAGAGTTTTCCCCCTCGTGTAAGGTCCGCTGACATTTGTCCAGAATCATCCTAGATGAAGAATTTGAATACAGCTTCTTCAGAATTCCACCTTGTCAGCTATGCTTCTTAACTTGAAACACTAGTATATGTCAGTTGATCAGAAAATTTTCTTGATCTCTTTGTTGAATATTCATTTTAACTTGCAGAACTATAANCTCTTAAGTAATAAAAATGTCCTCTTTTGTATTTAAATATCAGAAATCTATGCAGCTGTACTCCAATGTCCAATGGAATGAAGAAAAAAAGTCTTTGTAGGATTCTAAAAATTACATCAAACATTACAAATTACATCAGTAAATATCGAACATTTTATTGTAAGCTAAGAAAGTATTATTTTCTGTATGATTCAGTTTCTAAATTTCCTATCAAATTGGTCATTTGCCTTCCAATTACAGTTAGTTTATAGGAAGAACAAAACCTTTTGTCCCTGATACTGATCNCAACACATCAAAACTCAAATGTGCTTTGCTCAAAATGCTTCTGAAAAATCTCTATGTCAAATGCATATAGCTTTCTCTTCAAAAAAATCTATTTAGGTTTGAATGTCTTTACAGTCTCGTATCTGGAAGAAAATTCTCAATTTCTTCTTGTAAGATACACTTTGAAATCTAAAAATTCTAATTTTTTATTATTTATAAATTTTAACCATGTATGTAATGTATTAGGATCATATCCACTGCAACTGAATTTTCTCCCTTGGTTCCCTGACACATCATCACAACATCTTCCCAACTTTGTGGCTTCTAAAAAAATAAATTCAGCACATTAAATGCATCCAAGCCTTTTTAAAAATAACTACTAGGGATTGTCTTAGTCTCTGTCTTATTGCTTTGAAGAGACATCATGACCAAGGAAACTCCTATAAGATCTTTTAATTTGGGGCTTGCTTACAGTTTCAGAGGCTTAGTTCATTATCATCATGACAGGGATTAAGGTTGGCATGAATGGCAGTGAGAGGTGCTAGAGAAGTAGTTGAGAACAGCATCCTGATTCACAGGCAGAGAGAGAGACAGACAGACAGAGACAGAGAGAGAAAGAGGAGAGAGACAGATAGAGACAGAGACAGATAGACAAGAGAGAGGAGAGAGAGCAGGGAGATGGGTTTTGGGGTTTCAAAAATAATGCCATCTCTAGTGACACATTTCCTCCAACAAGGCCAGAACTAATCTTTCTAATCCTTGCCAATAGTGCCACTTGCTGATGACAGAATACTCAAATCTATGAGCCTACAGTGGAATAAGGGATTGTTGAGGAGTTTGTATTCTAATCTAAGTACTGTTGTTCAACAGTTACTGAACTATTATGGTTATTGTTCACTAAACAGTGTGAAAAATAATGGCCCAATGATGATCCACCAAAACCCTTTCACGTGAAGGAACATTATGAAAGCTCAAGTCCTAAGGAAGCCTTAGAGTGAGGCTGGGATATTTGCTATGTGTTTGGGAATGGGGAGTTTGGAGTCTAGGCTGGCCAGCAGCTGGGAGGAGCTTTGTGACATTGAGGAACTGAGACCTGACCTAAGGAGTAGAGTCTGGAGGAAGAAATAGCCAATAAGAAGCAAAAGAGGTAGGCAGACATCATTTTATCTACTTAATCCCCGAGCTTATCTGTATCTTTTGAAAGACCTGAGCAAAATTTAATGAAAGAAAAATGAGTCACTGATGACTCCCTACCTATAAACTTGTTTTATAACCAGCCACTGTGATGATCCTTTAGGCTAATATGAAACAATGAAACCATGTTGAGAAATAAAGTGATTGACATCACAGTACACCCACCATGACATATTTCATATACCAGGTAACTACACACTATCACACAATGAAGTGTGCAGTTTGCTTAGCATGATTTTTGTGCCTACTTCTTGCCATCCATTCAGGAACTCCACACAGCTTATTCAGATAATTTAAGGATGGTTCAGTAGACTGGAGCACTAGTGTGGCTCCAAGTAGACCCAGTGTGTATGTATAGAGGTTAATTGTACTAGAAGAAAAAAAATATCTCAAGGAAGCTCATTCTTCTCTTCTTCTTCTTCTT